>ML660197.1:51347579-51607293 GCA_007570785.1 Antilocapra americana | reverse complement strand
TGAAACTTTGCTATATTCACTGATTAGCTCTAGTAATTTTCTCGTAGAGTCTTTAGGGTTTTCAATATAGAGGATCATGTCATCTGCAAACAGAGAGAGTTTTACTTCTTCTTCTCCATCTGGATTCCTATAATTTCTTTATCTGCTCTGATTGCTGTGGCCAAGACTTCCAAAATTATGTTGAAAAGTAGTGGTGAGAGTGGGCACCCTTGTCTTGTTCCTGACTTCAGGGGGAATGCTTTCAGTCTACTGTTTTAAAGATTTTATTTTACTATCTGTAGTTAGCCTTTTAAACCTTTCTGAATGTACTAACTGGTATCTTTAAGTTAAGGATAGGGTTCTTATGCTCCCTGGATTTTCTTGTCCGTTCTTGTTATGTTTATCTGTTCTGTTGTTTTAGTTATGATTTTCCATATCTGCATGTTTCTGTAGTTCTATGATAAAAAATAAATATATTTTTAATAGTTTGGAACATAGTATTTCATATTAAAGCACATACATATGATTTGTATCTTCTTCATTAGAAAAATTACTCTGAAACTACATTGATATTAACTGAGGAATATTTTAGATACCCAAAAACTGTGGAAGCAGCTCTTTGCAGGAAATGGCCCTCAGCAGGAAACTCCTTTTCTTGTCACTTTAAGCAAAGATACACTGTAACTAACTTAGATCAGGCACCCTCCTGGGCTACTCATCTCTAGCCCTAGCACACCTTTTAAATCTTTTAATCACACAATACTTTGCCTAACCTATTGGTCATTTCTATAGATCAAAGGAGGAGAAATGAAGAAAAATTAATTAACAAATGGTCAGATCTCTTCCCTAGCTTTCCCTTCAGAACAAACTGTACACAGAGAATAAGATAAGATCTAAAGAAAGATAACAAGAAGTCAACAAACCTACATGCAGTGAGTGGGGAATGATGATGACTCTGACTCCTTATCTTAATGATTAACTAAAATGACATCCCTTTAAAAAATTTTAATGGCAGAATAGAATCTTTGGAAATGGTTTTTGGGGGACATTGAGTCCACCAACTCCTCAGGTTGGCAGCATTATGATTAAAAGCAGCTTTTTTTTCTCTTCAGTATTGATTGTGGAGCAGCCAGTCCCATGTTCTGTAACAACTGGAGTAAAGGAGAAATAGAATTGTTTTGGCTCACACATCAACTGAAAACAAAACAAACAAAAAAATTCTTAACTCCTTTAAAAATATCAGTGATTCAAGAACAATCCTATTTTTTACCTTTGCTTCCTCTTAAATCATTATTATTTCAAATTTCTCAATATATTTATTACAGAAATTTCCATTGTTTCCCTGCCTCGGTCATTCTCCTCTGTTTTCCCTTTACTGCTCAAATTAATCTTAATGTTAGACCCTGAAGCATGTGGCTCCTCTGTTTCTACTTCATAAAGCCCATTCTTAACTGGGGCTAGAATGAACTTTTAAGCATTGTAGGAGTTAGAAATGTATTTTTGTCCCAAATCTCCATAGTAATCTTTGTCTGTATGTAGTCAGATTACATAACTGTTAATTCTTTCCACTTTAAAATGTTTCTTTGGATTGCACCCCAGATAAAACCACCTGCATTAATTATTGATAATCATTATTTGAGCAAAAAAATAAAAACAGGAGAAAGGTCTGTGGTCAAGTACACTTAGTGATTTCTCTAAACTTAAAAATGCTAACGTACATTGTACAGGCAGGGGATGCATTGTTCACATAGGATTTCCAAAATTTATAAGGCAAACAAAATAGTTTCATGTCTTTTCATCCCTTAGCAAGTGGGGACAAGTAATGGTCTTAAAACCTTTTTGTTCTACTACCTCCTGATTTTTTGATAGGTACTGTATTTCCTTTCACAAAGAAAGTATATGCCTAAAATGTTTCAACTATAATTAGTTTCAAGGAAAAAAAAAATCCACACTGTAAAAGCTGACACTGAAAAATAAAAAAAGGTGTTATATCACATTTTAAAATTCATGTCATAGAGTCTGAATATCATAGTGATTTTCTACCTATACATTTAAAATATACATGAATATACTTATCTTCATTAACTTTTAGAAATTTTAAATATCTTGTTGTCTTTGAATTTTTACTTCTGTTCTACTTTCCACACAGAATTTCATTCTAATATCATGTGTCATGCCTAAAACTCTTTTCTTAATATATAAAGAACGAATTCACTCACCTTCTCAGAAAACTGAAATGGTTCTTCATTGCTTAATGAAGGAAATATATTTTACTTAGTTTAAAACTAACAATTCTTGGATTGTCTTTCAGTGTTTCCATCTTAGTTCTATGATACTTTTATTTATTCCACATACTAGCGCAGCTAGAATTTTCAATGAGTGACTTTCCTTGTGTTTTTGTTAAGGTATCTGTCTATGGAAGCCCTTCCATTTTCCCCTGAAAGTCTAGTCCCATTCTTTTATAATACTCATTTTATTTCTGATTGCTGAAATTCTGTCTGCTTTCAAAATTCCACTCAGATACTTTCATATAGTCACAAAAACTTGCTTAGTCACACTGTAAAATTTGACTGTGAGGAGTTTCATGACACATTACATTCTTCTGCATTTTATCTATATATATGTGTGTCTTACCAGTCCTACATGACAATTATGATTTTTGAAGACATAACACTTATGCCAGTCAACTTTGTATCAATCATAATAGGAGAATCATTATTTTATGTAGTTAAATTAATAAGAATTTCTCAAGGTAGAGGAAAATGAGTTTTTGACCTTGAGTTCTTAACAGAGAAGGGATATTTTATCAGTGAAATGTTGCCACAATAATGCTAACTTTAAATAGCCACTAAATATCCCCAAATTATCACAACCTATATTTATTTTTCTCACTCCTCAGTGTGTGCATTAGTTGGGGTTAGCTAATCTAGGCTTGGTCCAGAATCTTGGCTCCAGACTGCACATCAGATTTTTATGTGCTTCATGTGTCTTACTTGAGATCTGGGCTGAAAGGCAAGCAGTAATCCAGGGTATGTCTTCTCATGGTGATGACAGAGCATGAGAGGGCAAACCCAGCCATACAAGCACATTCCAAGATTTTGCTTGTGTTACGTCTTGCTAATGCCCTATTGAACAAAGTAAGTTACCTGGACTCATAAAGTCAAGGTACTGGAGAATAACACCACCACTTGGCAAGGCTGTGAAAGTACAATGTCACAATGGAATAATGAATTTGGACCAATAACTCAATCCATCATGGCCATGCCAGTAATTGTCTGAGAAGAAATATAAGAAGGATACAAAAACAAAACTAACTTTTGCTAGGAAAAAGCTCTTCATAGGCAAGATGACTTTAGGATTGACTTTTTAGGGTGAGTGATTTGTTAGGTATTGTAGGCAGAGGAGCATGTTGTAGGAACAAAGCTTACTATTCACAGGTACAGAATGGAGCATTGGGATGATACACATGGAGAAATGCTTAGTCCTGAAGGCTGGGTGACGCAATATTTGTGGGAAGGGCTGGAACCAGAGATACACCCTATTTATTGTGAATTTGATATACACCTCATTCTTTGATAAGACATTTGACATTTATTTTGCAGATAAGAGACTAACAGAATGTATTTAACTTCACTGTTAATGTTTTAAGAATATTATATTGCTGAGCTATATTATTTATAAATAAAAGGTTAGCCCCTCCTTCCCTCCCTCTCTGCCTCCTTCTCTCCCTTCCTTTCATCTTCCCTAACTTTTTCCTTGCCTTCCTCTTAAAAAGTCAACTTCCCTAAAATAATGATAATGTTTCTTTAAGAGATAAGAAAATGTAGTGGAGTGATAAGTTATTTAGATAGAAACTGAAGCAAATTGTAAGATGTAGAAAAGAAAACAGATGCTTGCTGAAGCCACAGAGGCAGAATTGGCTCAACAGGTCACATTGAGTCTCGCAGTTTATTTGCCTTTGGAACTACTCCAGGCTGGGCTAGTGTGAGCATGATGGAGCACATGTTCAGGTAGCAGGGCTGTTTGAGTGATTCTGCTGCAGTGGGGCTCTCAGGGCTGCAGCACCAGGCTTGTGGAAATGGAACAGCAAAGGCTGCTGGCTTCAGCTCAGTCCTCTACTGCCACCTGTGTGCTGGCAGTGGCCAACACACAGTCTAGGAAAGAGCAGCAAGGTCTTCCCCTCCTGGATGCAGGGTCTAGGACTGCACTTGAAGAATAGGAGGGAGGGAGAGGGGCCCTGGGTGGGGCTGGGTACCAGAGTCTTAGGGAACAAGACTCATTATCTCCCCATATTACAAAACTTTCCTCTGTGAACAAATTGAGGAACTCTTTGATCTAGTGTAAAGGGAAGGAGAGGTATTACAGGTTGGCCTTGAGTTTATCCTCTGAATGAAAACATCCTGGAGTTTCGGATGAATTCACACTGTGAACAGACTTTGAGATTATTCAAATAGTTTCATCAGAACAGGAAGGACTGTTTTAGAAGTAAAAGTGCAGGCTCTTCCCTGGCTCATTAATTCTAAATGTGTGTCTGTGCCATGTGCAGAATGGATAAGAGAAAAGGAAACCTAGTCACAGACAGCTTCAGTCATTTGGAAATATCAAGTAGCCTGGGCTTGGGAACTATAGGATAAAAATCAAAGTCCTTTAAGGAAGTTTTGCTTTCTAAATTGAATTTATGTTTTGAATAGATTAGCTTAATTTAACCTTGTAAAACAAACACCTTTAATTATAGCAACTTTTCTTGAAACTACTCTTTCAGGAAAGCTCAAGTTTCAAACTTTTTGTCTTGCTATCACACATGTCAGATAATATGTTCTGATTTTGAAGTCAGAGGAGCATGTTGCTTTTGCTATATTAATAAGCTCACGTTTTGAAAAGAATATAGAACCTTTGTATAATGCAGGTAAAACAAATGATCCTGTGCCTATAGGGTTTCAAGAAATAAAGAACTTTGAGTCATAAACATTTCATCACTACAGAATGGCCCATAGTAAAAAGTGACATATATCCAGTCAATTAAAATGGACTCAACTCACATCCTGATATATACATATACTTGAGAGTGATCTCTTATTCACTTATTTCATTTTTCTAGGTGTTGAGTAGCATTCCATCATTGGAGTAAAGGATAAGAAAAGTGTTTCAAAGGGCCACTAATGAACAATGCTGGGGCCTGAAAATTCCCACTGGACCATGACAGTTTGACATGAGAAGGTGAGTCTGCCATATCGTGATGACCTCTGCTGATTTGTGTATGGCCACCAGGTATACTTGGCTTTGTGCAATCATGTCCAAATTAAGACAATAGGAGTGAAAATAATGCAATACATAGTTATCATCTGTTTAATGGTAGCAGTTACAAAATATGTGCTATGAATTAAATCAGCCTGGACTAGAGTACAGACCCTGTTAAATACCTACCACTAAATCTTGGACACTCAATTTCCTCATATCTAAAATAAGGCTAATACTAGTTGTTAAGTCATAGAGTTTTGCCATAAGAACTAAATTGCCTCTTACAAGTGTCTTTCAGACCCCAAATAAATAATCAATTAATAAAAAATATTTTACATGACATAAAGTATTATACAAAAACCAAAAGATCCTAATGGAATTCTGGTACTATTTTCTCTCTAAAAGAAGCAGAATAAGCATCCATAAAATAAATTAGTGAAAATAAGACTAAGGTAACAAATATACTAGAAAAAATTCCATGGAGTTAGCAAGCTATCTTAATATTGCAGCTCATGCTTTGGTGCCACATTACAAAGCATAGTTTGTCACTTACAGTTTATGTAATAATGGTATAGTTCTTTAACTTTTCTGGGAATTGTTTTATTCTTCTTTTTTTAATTGGAGTATACTTTATTTACAATATTGTGTTAGTTTCAGGTGTACAGCAAAGTGTTTCAGTTATATATGTGTGTGTGTGTGTGTGTGTATATATATATATATCAGATTCTTTCTCCTTATGTATTATTATAAAATATTGGGTATAGTTCCCTATGCTATATAGAAGGTCCTTATTGATCATTTATTTTATGTATAGTACTGTGTATATGTTGATCCCAAACTCTTAATGTATCCCTCTTTTCCTCTTTGGTAACTATAAGTTTGTTATCTATGCCTGCTAGTTTATTTGCTTTGTAAGTAAGTTCATCTGCATATTTTTTTTTAGCTCCATATATATGTGATATCATGTGATATTTGTCTTTGTCTGGCTTACTTCACTTTGTATGTTAATCTCTAAATCCATCTATGTTGTTGCAAATGGCATTGTGTCCTTCTTTCTTATAGCTTTGTAATATTCTATTGTGCATATGTGCTATATCTTCTTTATTCATTCATGTGTCAAGACATACTTCCATGTCTTGGCTATCATAAATAGTGCTGCAGTGAACAAATTTTGTAGAAGTACTGTATCATGAGTGAACAAGTTAAAGTACTTTAAATGAGAAAAATATTACAAATTGAAACTTTCTCAGAAGAAAAAAGCAAGAAAACAGGAGACACCTTAATATCTATTTAGAAAGTAGGATTTCAGCTAGACATTGAAGAAAAAAAAGCATTTCAGTGGCAATAGAAAAAAACAAGGAACTGGCAGTTCATAAGCTGGAGATTAGTAGTTCCCAGAGTCTTTGAATGTGTAAAGGTTTTTGACCCCCAGGGGATTTTGGTAATGTTGGAGATGTTTTGTTCTCATAACTGCTAAGAAGTAGTAACTGACACTTCCTGGGTCAAGGCCATGGATGCTAATAAACATCCTGCAATACAGAAAACAGCCCTCCCCAAAGCAAAATTATCCACCCCCAATGTTAATACTGGTGAGGTTGAGAAAACTTGCTACAGATAGATGAACCACTAACATAAAAGACATACAAGTTCAGTCAGAAATTATTGGTGGATTACAAATGCAAGAATGGGAAACAGAGACATCTGTGTGAAGTGAGAAAATCAAGAAATTTACTTGTCAAGAAGTGATCAGTTTTGCTTGGTAATGAAAGACAATCATCATGAATATTATCATAATCATATAGGGATAACTTAGCAAACCACTCTTATGCAATTGTTTATAGTAGACTAAATATAAAGATACAAAATAAACTTAAGTTGATTCACAGCATATCTGTAACATTTTGTCACTCACAGTGGGTCTCAAATAGTCTTTCTCATCACCCCCATTTCCAGTGAGATTTCATTATTCATTCAGAGTAGGGCACATGAAGGGCTGCAGTTGTGTATCCTCTTGGGTTAGACACAGTGGCATTGTTACTTGTTTTATCCAATAGAATGGGAGCACAGTGAGGTGTGCCTGCATGTAAGTGCTGTTATACAAGTCCACATGCACTCTCTCTCTTTTTTGCCACGTGGCATAGATAGATATGCTTTCTAGATATTTCAGGTATGAGAGAGTAGAGCTTTATAACACAGGAGCAGACCTCATTCTATCTTCCCAGACCATTAAAAATATAGGTTATGACATCAGTTATCCCTCTATCTTGATTTGTTTCCACATATTTAAAATGGAGAATTTAAGGTAGATTATTTTTGCTATCTTCTTCAGTGCCAACATTCTAAAATGACTATTAACAGCTAGAAGTTGATCCTTTTTCCAACTTTCTACTGAAACACTTGGCTTTACATAGACCTAAATACATTTACATATTTCTATGTAAATCTCCATATTTCGTATGGAGATGAAATATCCAAATAATCAAATAATTTAGAGCATTAGTCTCAGATTACATGTATATTTCCTTGAGATACTGCTGCATTGCAAGTAGGCACATATCATTAGAAAAGTAAGAAGATGTGACAAAGTTAACTGCCAAGAAAAACTGTAGTGTTTAGTACTGATATAATTTGTCTTGTGTTATGCAGTTAACTGAAGAGTACGTGGATGATTCTTCCACATATGAAGAAAATAATTTCCAGGTGAGTTAGAGGACTCAATCAGGAATTTCCAGTTTGTAAAGGATGAATCATAATGTATATCCTGGCTCCTGAGTGGCAAAGAGCCTTGATTACTTCACAGAATGGTTTGTGTTACTGTAGTAAGTATCTCACCTCAGATTTCATTGCTTTTATTATCTTTTATACATGTTCATCCTCCTTCCATTTTACTGCACACTCCATAATGAAAAGAACAGGACTGAATTTTCTCTTATCTTGTATTTTTATTAACAGTAACAGTGGTAGTTAGTAGTATTATTATCATCAGTTCAGTTCAGTTCAGTTGCTCAGTAGTGTCCTACTCTTTGTGACCCCATGAACCACAGCATGCCAGGCCTCCCTCTTCATCACCAACTCCCTGAGTCCACCCAAAACCATGTCCATCGAGTCAGTGATGCCATCCAGTCATCTCATCCTCTGTCATCCCCTTCTCCTCCAGCCCTCAATCTTTCCCAGTATCAAGGTCTTTTGCAATGAGTCAGCTTTTCACATAAGGTGGTCAAAGTATTGCAGTTTCAGTTTCAACATGAATCCTTCCAATGAACACCCAGGACTGATCTCCTTTAGGATGGACTGGTTGGATCTCCTTGCAGTCCAAGGGATGCTCAAGAATCTTCTCCAACACCACAGTTGAAAAGCATCAATTCTTCAGTGCTCAGCTTTCTTCACAGTCCAAGTCTCACATCCATACATGACCACTGGAAAAACCATAGCCTTGACTAGACGGACTTTTGTTAGCAAAGTAATGGCTCTACTTTTTAATATGCTGTCTAGGTTGGTCATAAGTTTCCTTCTAAGGAGTAAGCATCTTTTAATTTCATGGCTGAAATCACCATCTGCAGTGATTTTGGAGCCCATAAAAATAAGTCAGCCACTGTTTCCACTGTTTCTCCATATATCTGCCATGACGTGATGTGACCGGATGCCGTGACCTTAGTTTTCTGAATGTTGAGCTTTAAGCCAACTTTTTCACTTTGCTTTTTCACTTTCAGCAAGAGGCTCTTTAGTTCTTCTTCACTTTCTACCATAAGGGTGGTGTCATCTGCATGTCTGAGGCTATTGATATTTTTCCCGGCAATCTTTATTCCAGGTTTTGCCTCCTCCAGCTCAGTGTTTCTCATGATGTACTCTGTATATAAGTTAAAAAAGCAGAGTGACGATATACAGCCTTGACGTACTCATTTTCCTATTTGCAACCAGTCTGTTGTTCAATGTCCAGTTCTAACTGTTGCTTCCTGACTTGCATACAGGTTTCTCAAGAGGCAGGTCAGGTGGTCTTGTAGTCCCATCTTTTTCAGAATTTTCCACAGCTTATTGTGATCCACACAGTCAAAGGCTTTGGCATCATCATTATTATTAAACTTTTTATTTTGAGATAACTGTAGGTTTTATACAATTGTCAGAAATAATACAGAGAGATCACATGCTCCTTTTAAGAAATTTACCCAGTGATAATATACATTTTCTAAAATTGGAACATAGTTGCTGTGTTAGCTTCTGCTGTATAAGAATAAGCTATGTGTATACAAGAGATACAAAGACACCTGTTCTGTATCTTGTTTGAGAAGATCCCCTGGAGGAGGAAATAGCAACTCACTCTAGTATTCTTGCCTGAAAAATTCCATGGACAGAGGAGCCTGGAAGGCTATAGTCAATGGGGTCACAAAGAGTCTGACATGACTGAGCGACTGAGGACAGCACAGTACAGCACACACATTTATCAGTCCCCTCTTGGACCTCCCTTTTGTCCATCCCATCCCATCCTACCCCTCTAAGCACCTAGTTGAGCTCCTTGTTTGTTATACAGCAGCTTCCCCCTAGTTGTTACTCATGATAGGGTACATATGTAAATCCCAATCTCCCAATTCATTCTGCCCTCCTCCCTCTCCATGTCTACATGTCCCTTTCCTACGTCTGCATCTCTATTCCTGTCTTTCAAATAGGTTCATCTCTACCATTTTCTAGATGACACATACATGCATTACTATATCATATTTACTCTTTCTAGCTTACTGCATTCTGTATGACAGACTCTAGGTCCATCCGTATCTCTATAAATGACCCAGCTCCATTCTTATTTGTGACTAATATTTCACTATATATATATATATATATATATATATATATATATATGTATACCACATCTTCCTTATCCATTCATCTGTCAATGGAAATTTAGGTTTCTTCCATGTCCTGACCATTGTAGCTAATGATAATGTTGCAGTAATAATAGAAAATTGTTTCACAACAAGAAGACTCCTTCACATAGGCCTTTTATAGCCATACCCACTTTCTTTTCCTGACTGCTCTCTTCTTAGCTGCTGATAATCACCAATTTCTTCTTCTTTTCCAGTATTTGATAAGTTTAAAAATGCTGCATAAATGAATCATATGAGATGTTCTTTTTAGGATTGGCTTTTTTCACTTGCATAATTCCTTGGATATATCATCAAGTTATTAAGTAATATCATTCTATTTTTGAGTATTATCCATTTTATGGAGGTTGAAGTTTTTGAAGTTTCTATAACTGTTTACCCACTGAAGGTCATCTGAACTGTTTTATGTATTTATATTATGAATAAACCTGCTGTGAACATTTGTGTAGAAGTTTGCATATGAACATAAAACAAACTTTTATTTCTCTGAAATAAATGCCCATATTTTCTATTTCATGTGTTAATTATATATTAGTTTTATAAGATACTGCACCTGAGAGGTTGTACCATTTCACATTTCCACCAATAATGTGTTAATGAAACAATTTCTATGCATAATCATCAACACTTGATATTACAATTATTTTTCATTTTAGCAAATATGATAACTTTGTAGTGATATCTCACGATTATTAAAATTTCCATTTCCCTAATGGCTAATAATATCAAACATATTTTCACATGCTTATTTGCCACTGAAATGCTTATATATTTTACCCATTTTTCTAATAAAATCTTTTTTTAATTGAATCATGAGTTTTTATGTATTCTAGATATTAGTCCTTCATTGGGCATGTGGTTTGCACATCTTTTCTCCCCATCTGTAGTTTTTTTTTTTTTTTATTCTCTTAACAAAATCATTCACCAAGCAAAAGTTTTTAATTTAGATTAACTGTAATTTAATAGCTCATGTTTTTTTTTATCCATTGCAAATTTATTATGCATTAGGAAGCTTAACTTAGAATCCAACAGCATAGTAAAAAAAAAAAAAAAAAGATATGTTATCTTTGTTCATAGCAGAACAGGTTTCAAAACAGACAGCAGTTGTATTATAATCCTGCACCTTTAGAAAAGGACATGATCACTTTTACACTGACATTAATAAAGGAAAGCCATCATTTCTACCACAGATGACTTCTTCTATCTGAGTTTCTTTCTTTTTTTTTTTTTTATTGTTTTTGCCATACATTGTCATGATCTCACCATGGGTTTACATATGCTTCCCCTCCGGAACCCCCCTTCCTCCTCCCTCCCCCCCGGGAAATCTCGCTGCACCAGCCCCGAGCATCAATCCTGGGCTGGCGACACAGGTAAGATGTTCAACTTGAGGTTTATTTGTTGAAATGGCTGTACTTCCTCTGCTGCATTGCTTTCCCATCTTTGTCAAAAGTCATTTGTTCTAAAATTAGTGGTAATAATTGCAAACTCTGTGAATAGAGTAAATCACTTAATTATAAACTTCAAATGATGAATTTATGATATGTAAATTATATTTCAGTTAAGCTGTTATGCAAAGTTCATATAAAAATTCACTGTGTGAATTAGTGTGGGTGTGTTTCTGAGTTCTTTATTCTGTTCCATTAATTTATGTGTCCTTATCTCTGCCAGTATCACACTGCCTTGATTACTGAAGCAATAAAATAAAGCTTAATTCTACATGGAGTAAATCTTTCACTTTATTCTTCTTTTTCAAAGTGGCTTTATTTTCCCCATAAATTTTAAAATAAACTTGCTCATCTCTCCAAATCACCTTTGTGAGATTTTGTTTTGATTGTTTTATTGTGGCAAAAACACTTCACATGAGGTATATCTTTTAAACAAATTTTCAAGTATGCAATCTGTTATCATAGACTATAGGTACAAAGTTTCAGAGTAGATCTCTAGAGTTTAATCATCTTGCTTAACTGAATGAAACTATTCTCGCTGATTAACAACTTCACATTTTTACCTCTCCCCTACTCCTGGCAATCTCCATTCCACTTTTTGATTCTATGAATTTGATGAGTTTATGCACTTTATAAAAGTAGAATCATACAATATTTGTCTACAGTTCCTGACTTATTTTATGTAGCATAATATCCTGAAGGTTGATCTGTGTTGTCTCCTAATCCAGAATTCTTTTTAAAGGCTTATGTGTATCAATCACTCAGGCATGTCCAACTCCTTGTGACCCCTTGGACTATAGTTTGCTAGGCTCTTCTCTCCATGTTATGTCTGACTCATGATCTCATGAACTGCAGCCCACCAGGTTAAGAGGATCCATGGTATTTCCCAGGCAAGGAATGAGATCTTCCTGGAGATCTTCCTCCAGGATCTTCCTGATCCAGGGATCAAACCCAGGTCTCCCACATTACAGGCGGATTCTTTACCATCTGAACCACTAGGGAAGCCCTTTAAGGCTTAATAGTGTTTCTTGTATGTAGATGCCACATTTTCTTTATCCAATCATCTGTCTATAGACATTTAATTTGTTTCCACATTTGGGCTATTGTGAATAGGGCTGCAGTGAACAAAGGACTGTCAATATCTCCTTAAGACCCTGATTTCAATTTGTTTAGATAAATACCCAGAGAGGGATTGCTAGATCATATAGTAGTTCAAATTTTTAAGTTTTTGAGAAAGCTATATACATACTATTTTCCATAGCAACTTCACTATTTTGCACTGCAATCAACAGTGTGCAAGGGCTCCATTGTCTCCACATCCTCATCACCTCTTGTCTTTTGTGATTATAATTGTAGTTATTTTAATAATAGATATCCTGACAGGTATGAGGTGACATCTTATCTAATTTTGATTCACATTTCCCTAATGATTGGCTACACTGAAAACTATGTGTCTTCTTAATGTCTATGCAAGTCTTTAGCCCTTTTAAAAAATGTATTAATAGATTTTAATTGCTTTTGAGTTTCTTAGACTCAAAATAAATATATATATTTTCTCCCATTCTGTTGGTTAACTTTTTACTCTGTTGGTTGTTTTCTTTGCTGTGAAGAAGCTTTTAAACTGATGGCTTTTAAACTTTTTAACTACTACTTTTAAGCTTTTAAAACTACTTATTTACTTTTGCTTCTGTTGCCTGTGCTGTTGATGTTGTAGCCATAAAATTGTTGTCAAGACCAATATCATTAACTTTTCCCCTATTTTTTCTTCTAGGAGTTTTATAGTTTCAGATCTTGCATTTAGGTCAAATCTGTTTTGAATTGAATTTTTTTATAGTGCAAGATACAAACAAATTATGTCTCGTAATTCTTCACTTGGATATCTAGATTTGCCAACACCATTTATTGAAAAAACTACTGCTTTTCCATTGGTTATTCTTTGCAACTTTGTTAATGATAAATGGACTGTGAAAATGTGAATTTATTTCCAGGACTTTCTATTATATTTTACTGGTCTAAATGTCTATCTCTAAGACACTACAATATTGTTTTGATTATTTTAGTTTTCTAGTGTATTACAAAATCAAGAAGTATAATACTTCCTGATTCACTCTTCATTTCAAAAATTGACTTAATAACTTGTGGTCTTTTGTAGTTTCATGTGAATTTTAGGGTGGATTTCTCTATTTCTGTAAAAATTGTCATTAAGATTTAGAAACTGCATTAAATCTGCATATTGACTTGGGAAATAAAGATAGTTTAGTTGTAGTAAGGCTTCCAATCCATAAACACAGGGTTTCTTTCCATTTGTTTGTGTCTTTTTAAATTTCTTTCATCAATATTTTGTAGTTTTCAGTACATAGGTCTTTCACATTTTTAAAGTTTATTCCTGAATACTTTATTCTTTTTGATGCTATTGTAAGATTGATTTCCTAATCTATTTTTAGTTTGTTGTTAGTATATAAATGCAGCTGATCTTTATTTATTTCTTTTTATCCTCTAATGTTACTGAATTTGATTATTAGTTCTAATAATTTATTTTATGAATCACTAGGACATATAAGTTTGTGTCATATATAAGCAGTAATAGTTTTATCTCTTGTGATAACTAGTAGTTTTGATTTGCATCTCTCTAATAATTAGTTATGTTGAGCAATTTTTTTCTCCTGTATTTGTTGGGCATCTGCATGTCTTCTTTGGAGAAATATCTGCTTAGGTCCTCTGCACATTTTTTGACTGAATTGTGTGTTTATTATACTGAGGTACTTTCCCTCTGTTTCTGTTCTTTAGAGAGTTTTTTCATCATAAATGTTAAATTCTGTCAAAAACTGTATCTGCCTTTATTGAGATGATCACACAGACTTTAGTCTTTCTTTTTGTGAATATGCTGTATCACATTGATTGATTTGTGCATATTTAAGAATCTGTGCATCCCTGGATAAATTCCACTTGATCATGGTTTATTACCCTTTTACTGTATTGTTGGATTCGATCTGCTATTATTTTGTTGAGAGTTTTTACATCTATGTTTATCAGTGATATTGGTTTGTCATTTTCTTTGGGTGTGTGATATATTTGTCTAGTTTTGATATCAGGATGATGATGATCTAATAGAATGAGGATGGGAGTATTCCTCTCTTTGCAACTTTTGGAAAGAATCTGAGGAGAATAGTTGTTAACCCGTCTCTAAATATTTGATAGAATTCACCTGCAAAGTCATCTGATTCAGGGCTTTGGTTTACTGGAATGTTTTTATTCAGTATCAGTTTCATTACTTGTGATTCATCTGCCCATAGTTTCTATTTCTTTCAGTTTCACTCTTGGAAGGTTGTACTTTTGTTAGAATTTTTCCATTTCTTCCAGGTCATTTATTTTATTTTCATATAGTTGACCATTTCTTATGGTCGTTTGTATTACTGTGGTGTATTACATTGTACAATGTATTACATTGTAACTTATTTTTTATTTCTAATTGTATTTATTTGATTCTCTCCCTTTTCTTCTTGATGAATCTGACTAAAGATTTATCAATTTTATCTTCTCAAAGAACAAGCTTTTAGTTTCATTTATCTTAGCTATCATTTTCTTTGCTTCTATTTCATTTATTTCTGCTATGATATCTATAATTTCTTTCCTTCTACTAACATCAGGGTTGTTTTGTTCTTTCTCTAGTTGATTTTGGTGTAATATTAGATTGTTTATTTGAGTTTTTGTTGGCTTGTTTCTTGGAGTAGGATTGTATTGCTATAAACTTCCCTCTTAGAACTGGTTGTTCTGCATGCCCTGGTTTTGGATTGTCCTGTTTTCATTGTCATTTATTTCTAGATGTTTTTTATTTCCCCTTTGATTTCTTCAGTGATCTGTTGGCTATTTAGTAGCATATCACTTCACCTCCACGTATTTGTATTTACTACACTCTTTTTTCCTGTAATTAATTGTTAATCTCATAGAGTTGTTATCAGAGAGTATGCTTGATACAATTTTAATTTTCTAAAACTTATCAAGGTTTGATTTGTGACCCAAGATTCGCTCTGTCCTGGAGAATATTCCATGTACACTTGAGAAGAAATTGTACTCTATGCTTTTGTATGGAATGTCCTATAAATATCAATTAGGTCCATCTAGTCTAATGTATTATTTAGGCTTGTATTTCCTTATTAATTTTCGGTGTGAATGACCTTCCCATTGGTGTAAATCAAGTGTTAAAATCTCCCACTATTATTGTTTTACTGTTGATTTCCCTTTTTATGGCTGTGATCATTTGCATTATGCATTGAGGTCCTCCCATGTTAGGTGCATGAATATTTAAATTGATATATCTTCTTCAGTTGATCCCTTGATCATCATGTAGTGTCATTATGTGTCTCTTATAATCGCCCTTATTTTAAAATCTAATTTGTCTGATATGAGTATTGCTATTCCAACTTTCTTTTGATTTCCATTTGAATGGGATATCTTTTCTCATCTGTTCACTTTTAATCTGTATGTACCCCTAGGTCTGAAGTGGGCCTTCTATAGACAGCATATATATATATATATATATATATATATATATATATATATATATATATATCTTATTCTTGTATCCATTGAGCTGGTCTGTGTCTTTTGGTTGGAGCATTTAATCTATTCACACTTAGGTAATTATCAATGTGCATCCTGTTACCATTTTCTTAATTGTTTTGGGTTTGCTTTTTAGGTATGTTTTTCTTCTCCTGTGTTTCCTGCCTAGAGAAGTTACTTTAGCATTTATTGTAAAGCTAATTTGGTGGTGCTGAATTCTCTTAGAATTTGCTTCTCTGAAAGTTTTTGGTTTCTTCATCAAATCTGAATGGGATCCTTGCTGAGTGGAATAATCTTGAGTGTAGATTTTTCTTTTTATCACTTTAAATATATTCTGCCATTCCTTTCTGGTCTGCAAAATGTTGGCTGAAAAAAATTAAAAATCAGCTGATGAACTTATGGGGATTCTCTTTTTTTAGTTTCTGTTTTCCTTTGCTACTTTTAATATTATTTATTGGTTAGTTTGATTAATGGATGTTTTTGCCTGTTTTCCTTTGGATTTATCCTATTTGGAACTCTCTATGCTTTTTGGACTTGGGTGAAAACTTCCTTTTTCATATTAGGGATATTTTAAACTATAATCTCTTCAAACATTTTTCAGATCCTTTCTATTGTCTTCTTCTGTGACCCTTATAAATCAAATTTCAGCTTGTTTAAAGTTGTCTCACAAGTATCTGAGACTGTGCTAATTTCTTTGCATTTTTTTTCTCTTTATTCTGCACCACAGCAATGATTTTCAACATTCAATCTTTCAGCTCACTTTCCTGTTTTTTCTGCCTCAGTTATTCTGCAATTGATTTCTTAAATACATTTTAATTTCAGTTATTGTGTTGTTCATCACTGATTATTTGTACTTTAATTCCTCTAGGTCCTTGTTAAACATTTCTTTATCTTCTTGATTTATACCTTTATTCAATTTTCAAGATCTACAGTCAGTTCAGTCAATCGGTCATGTCCAACTCTTTGCGATCCCATGGACTGCAGCATGTCAGGCTTCGCTGTCCATCACCAATGCCTGGAACCAACTCAAATTCATGTCCATCGAGTCGGTGATGCCTTCCAACCATCTCATCCTCTGCTGTCCCTGTCTCCACCTGCCTTCTGTATTTTTCAGCATCAGGGTCTTTTCCAATAAGACAGCTCTTCGCATCAGGTGGCCAAAGTATTGGTGTTTCAGCTTCAGCATCAGTCCTTGCAATGGATATTCAGGACTGATTTCCTTTAGGATTGACTGGTTTGATCTCCTTGCAGTCCAAGAGACTCTCAAGAGTCTTTTCCAACACCACAGTTCAAAAGCATCAATTCTTCAGCACTCAGCTTTCTTTATAGTCCAACTCTCACATATATATGTGACTACTGGAAAAAAACCATAGCTTTGACTAAATGGACCTTTGTCAGCAAAGTAATGCTTCTGCTTATTAATATGTTATCTAGGTTGGTTGCAGCTTTTCTTCCAAAGAGCAAACATTTTTTTTTTTTTTAAATTTCATGGCTGCAGTGACCATCTGCAATGATTTTGGAGCCCAGGAAAATGAAATTTGTCACTGTTTCCCTCATTTCCCCATCAATTCGCCTGAAGTGATGAGACTGGATGTCATGATCTTAGTTTTCTGAGTGTTGAGTTTTAAGTGAAATTTTTTACTCTCCTCTTTTAATTTCATCAAGATGCTCTTTAGGTATCCTTCAATTTCTGCCATAAGGGTAGTGTCATCTGCATATTTGAGGTTGTTGATATTTCTCTTGCCAACCTTGGATCCAGCTTGTGCTTCATCCTCCCTGGCATTTCACATGATGTAGTCTGCATATAAGTTAAATAAGCAGGGTGACAATTTACTGCCTTGATGTACTCCTTTCCTGATTTGGAAACAGTCTATTTTTCCATGTCCAGTATGAACTGTTGCTTCTTGACCTACATACAGATTTCTCAGGAGTCAGGTCACGTGGTCTGGTATTCCCATGTCTTTAAGAATTTTTCACAGTTTGTTGTGATACACACAAAGGCACTAATCTAGTCAATAAAATGGAAATATACGTTTTTCTGTAACTCTCTTGCTTATTTCATGATCCAACAGATGTTGAAAATTTGATCTCTGGTTCCTCTGCCTTTTCTAAATCTGGCTTGAACATCTGGCAGTTCACAGTTCACGTATTGTTGAAGCCTGGCTTGGAGAATTATGAGCATTACTTTGCTAGCATGTGAGATGAGTGTAGCTGTGTGATAGCTTAAACATTCTTTGATACTGCCTTTCTTTGGGATTGAAATGAAAACTGACCTTTTCCAGCCCGATGGCCACTGTAGAGTTTTCCAAATTTGCTGGCATATTGAGTGCAGTGCTTTTAGGATTTGGAAATAGCTCCACACCATTTGAGCTAGTTAGAGGAATCACCTCCAATTTGCTTGTAGCAATGCTTCCTATGGCCCATTTGACTTTGTATTCCTTGATGTCTGGCTCTGGGTCAGGGATGACACCATCATGATTATCTGTAGTTCTGTGTATTCTTGCCACCTCTTTTTAATATCTTCTGCTTGTGTTAGGTCCATACTTTTCTATCCTTTATTGTGCCCATCTTTGCATGAAACATTCCCTTGGTGTCTCTAATATTCTTGAAGAGATATCTA
Source organism: Antilocapra americana (assembly GCA_007570785.1). Taxonomy (NCBI): domain Eukaryota; kingdom Metazoa; phylum Chordata; class Mammalia; order Artiodactyla; family Antilocapridae; genus Antilocapra; species Antilocapra americana. The sequence goes on along the minus strand of ML660197.1, from coordinate 51,588,577 downwards.
GTCTTTCCCATTCTATTGTTTTCCTCTATTTCTTTGCATTGATCACTGAAAAGGATCTCTTATCTCTCCTCGTTCTTTGGAACTCTGAATTCAAGTGGGTATATCATTCCTTTTGTCCTTTGTCTTTTGCTTCCCTTCTTTATTCAGCTATTTTAAGGCCTTTGGGGATAATCATTTTGCTTTTGTGAATTTCTTTTTCTTGCAGATGGTCTTGATTACTGCCTACTGTATAATGTCATGAAATTCTGTCCATAGTTCTTCAGGCTCTCTGTCTATGAGATCTAATCTCTTGAATCTGTTTGTCACTTCTACTGTATAATTGTAAGGGGCTTGATTTAGGTCATAATTGAATGGTCTAGAGGTTTTCCCTACTTTCTTCAGTTGAAGTCTGAATTTGGCAAAAAGAGTTCATAATGTAAGTACAGTCAGCTCCCAGTTTTGTTTTTGTTGACTGTATAGAGCTTCTCCGTCTTTGGCTGGAAAGAATATAATCAATGTGATTTCAGTATTGATCATCTGGTGGTGTCTATGTGTAGAGTCTTCTCTTGTGTTATTGAAAGAAGGTGTTTGCTATGTCCAGTGTGTTCTCTTGGCATAACTCTGCTAGTTTTTGCCCTGCTTCACTTTGCACTCCAAGGCCAAGTTTGTCTTTTAATCCAGGCATTTCTTGACTTCCTACTTTTGCATTTCAGTCCCCTATAATGAAAAGGACATTTTGGGGGGTATTATTTCTAGAAGGTCTTCATAGAGCCCTTCGACTTCAACTTCTTCAGCATTACTAATTTGGGTATAGACTTGGATTATTGACATATTGAATGGTTTACCTTGGAAACAGAGATCATTCTGTCGTTTTTGAGATTGCACCCAAGTGCTGAATTTTGGTTCACATGAACTGTGAACATCTAGATGTTCAAGCTGGTTTTAGAAAACACAGAGGAACCAGAGATCAAATTGCCAACATCTGATGGAACTTCGAAAAAGCAGGAGAATTAAAAAAAAAATCTATTTCTGCTTTATTGACTATGCCAAAGCCTTTGACTGTGTGGATCAAAATAAACTATGGAAAATTCTGAAACCGATGGGAATACCAGACCACCTGATCTGCTTCTTGAGAAACCTGTATGCAGGTCAGGAAGTAACAGTTAGAACTGGACATGGAACAACAGACTGGTTCCAAATAGGAAAAGCAATATGTCAAGGCTGTATATTGTCACCCTGCTTATTTAACTTATATGCAGAGTACATCATGAGAAATGCTGGGCTGGAAGAAGCACAAGATGGAATCAAGACTGCCGGGAGAAATATCAATAACCTCAGATATGCAGATGACACCACCTTTATGGCAGAAAGTGAAGAGGAACTAAAGAGCTCTTGATGAAAGTGAAAGAGGAGAGTGAAAAAATTGGCTTAAAGCTCAACATTCAGAAAAATAACCAGTCCCATCACTTCATGGGAAATAGATGGGGAAAAATGACAACAGTGTCAGACTTTATTTTTCTGGGATCCGAAATCGCTCCGAAATTTCATGGTGACTGCAGCCATGAAATTAAAAGACGCTTACTCCTTGGAAGGAAGATTATGACCAATCAAGGTAGCATATTGAAAAAGCAGAGACATTACTTTGCCAACAAAGGTTCATCTAGTCAAGGCTATGGTTTTTCCATTAGTCATGTCTGTATGTGAGAGTTGAATTTTGAAGAAAGCTTAGCACCAAAGAATTGATGCTGTTAAACTGTGATGTTGGAGAAGTCTCTTAAGAGTACCTTGGACTGCAAGAAGATTCAACCAGTCCATCCTAAAGGAGATCAGTCCTGGGTGTTCATTGGAAGGATTGATGTTGAAGCAGAAACTCCAATACTTTGGCCACCTCATGTGAAGAGTTAACTCATTGGAAAAGACCCTAATGCTGGCAAGGATTAGGGGCATGAGGAGAAGGGGACGACAGAGGATGAAATGGCTGGATGGCATCACTGACTCAATCGACATCAGTTTGGGTAGACTCTGGGAGTTGGTGATGGACAGGGAGACCTGGTGTGCTGCAGTTCATGGGGTGGCAGAGAATAGGACACGACTGAGTGACTGAACTGAACTGAACAGCATTTTAGACTATTTAGTTGTCTGTGAGGGCTACTCCATCTCTTCTAAGGGCTTTTTGTCCACAGTAGTGGACATAGTGGTCATCAGAATTAAATTCACCCACCCGAGACTATTTTAGTTCACTGATTCCTAAAATGCCAATGTTCACTCTTCCCATCTCATTTTTGACCATTTCCAGTTTACCCTGATTCCTGAAAGTAACCCTTTCCTGGTGGCTCAGATGGTAAAGAGTCTGCCTGCAGTGTGGGAGACTCGGATTCGAGACCTGATTTGGGAAGGTCAGCTGGAGAAGGAAATGGCAACATGCTCCAGTTTTCTTGCCTGGAAAATCTCATGGATGGAGGAGCCTGGCAGGCTACAGTTCATGGGGTTGCAAAGAGTCTGACACAACTGAACAACTTCACTCTACACCTCCTTGTGAGGTTCAGTAAATTTTGTCTCTCCCAAGTGGCTCAATGGTAAAGAGTCTGCCTGCCTTTTCAAGAGCCACAGGAGACGTGGGTTTTCTCCCTGGGTTGGGAAGATCCCCTGGAGGAGGAAATGGCAACCCATTCCAGTATACTTGCCTAGAGAACCCCATGGACAGAGGAGCATGGTGGGGTGGCAAAGGAGTGGGACATGACAGATTGCACATACTAACAGTACAGTAACAGGACGAACATAACATTCCATGTTCCTATGCAGTATTGATTTTATAGCATTGTATTTTATTTCCATCATCAGTCACTTCTATCGTCAGCCATGTCCATAACTGAGTGTTCTTTCTGCTTTGGATCTGTCTCTTCATTCTTTCTGTGGTTATTTATCCACTCTTCCCCAGTAGCATTTTGGGCACCTACAGACCTAGCAAGTTCATCTTTCAGTATTATATCGTTTTGAACTTTCTTACTGTTCATGAGGTTCTCAAGGCAAGAATACTGAAGTGGTTTGCCATTTCCTTCTCCATGTTTTGTCAGAACTCTCCACTATGACCCATCCGTCTTGGGTGGCCCTACATAACATGGCTCAATATTTTCATTGAGTTAGTCAAAGTTGTGGTCCATTGATCCATTTGATTAGTTTTCTGTCTAATGGTTTTCATTCTGTCTGTCCTCTGAAGTATAATATAAGAGGCTTATGGAAGCTTCCTGATGGGAGAGACTGACGGTGGGGAAAACGGTCTTATTCTGATGGGCAGGGCCATGCTCAGTAAACCTTTAATCCAATTTTCTGTTGATGTGTGAGGCTATATTCCCTACCTGTCCTTTGACCTAAGAACAAACTATGGTGGAGTTAATGAAGATAATGGTGAACTCCTTCAAAAGATCCTGTGCATGCACTGCCGCACTCGGTGCCCTTGACCATGCAGCAGGACACTCCTGACCCACACCACTGCTGAAGACTCCTGGACACTCATAGTAAGTCTGGGTCAGTCTCTTTTGGGTCACTGTTCCTTTCTCCAGAATCCTGATGTGCACAAGATTTTGTTTGTGCCCTCCAATAGTCTGTTTCCCCAGTCCTGTGTAAGTTCTATAATCAAATACCACTGACCTCCAAAGTCAAATTCCCTGGAGGGTTCTTAGTGCCTTTGCCAGATCCCCATGTTGGGAAATCTTTTGATTATCCTAGAACTTTCTTAACAGTGCAAGAATATATTTGGTATAATTGTTCTGCAATTTGTGGGTCATTTGCTCAGTGACTCAATGGTGGGGTTAATGGCAACCTCCTCCAGCAGAGCTTATGCCACACCCCTATGGCAGGCCACTATTGACTGGTACCTCCCTAGGAGACACTCAAACACTCAAAGGCAGGTCTGGCTCAGTCTCTGTGGGGTCTCCTGGTGTGCACAAGGTTTTGTTTGAGCCCTCTGAATGTCTCTGGCGAGTATGGGGTTTGATTCTAAATGCAATTTTGTCCCTCTTATCATCTTGCCTGGGCTTCTTCTTTGCCCTTGGAAGTGGGATATATTTTTTTTGGCAGTATCTAACATTCTCCTGTTGATGGTTGTTCAGCAGCAAGTTCTAATTTTGGAGTTCTCACAGGAGAAGATGAATGTATGTTCTTCTAATCCACCATGTCCACCAAGGATGAAAATCTTTCCTTGAAGATGTGATTAAAATGCTCTTCCTGTCCAAATTGGAATTAGGCTTGTTTATCTGTACACCCTCTTTGTTGGCATTGCATTCCACGACTCAGTCCATCTTGATGTGGTGATGACAGTGTCTTATCATTGTTTCTCATTAAAAAAGATGTGAGATATTCTCCGTGGATCAGACTATCCACAATTTCAATCTTCCAAACAAAAATCATTTCCCTTGGCAGGAATTATTCCCGTAACTCCTTATTTGTTTCATCCTTATTCCAAGAGAGGTTAAATGGTGCCAGTCCCCTCTGAGTGAGCACTGCAGCTGTGAGTACTCTGAGATGCTGGCGACACTTGGCTCAGGATGGACTCTCTGCCAGCCAAGCACTGAACCATGATCTGCTGGAGCAGTTCTAGGAACTGAAGTGGATCAAGACTGCAGGCAGCGACAGTGTGGTCATCGTGCTGACTGTGGGCACAAGCAGGCAGCCACGGGCGGGGATGTCCTGAAAAATTGTTGATGAAATCACAGCAAAGACGCTGGGAATCTTGGCCTCCGGAAGAGAAGAATTCAATCCAGGGCCAGAGACGAGGCTTGATCACTCAGAGCTTTTGTGTAATAAAGTTTTATTGATGTATAAAGGAAATAGAGAAAACTGCTGACATAGGCATCAGAAGGGGGTAGAAAGAGTATCCCCTTTCTAGTTTTTGGCTGGATGTTATATAGTCACTAGCAGTTTGCTAATGAAAGAAAAGAATGTCTCAAAACTCAGAATGGCATCAGGCCCCTCATACATAAGATGTACTTTGGGATAATCTTGGCACCAGAGGAGTCATCCTGGGTCCTAAAATGAATTTTGTATAATGGCAGTTTACCTACAGATAGTTCCATTTACATAGATTAGGAGAACAATGTCTGAGTATAACATACTGGTTTGTCAAGTAGGTTTTAAGCTATTTGGTGGAACCTGATCAAAGAGAGAGTTTGGGGTAAATGCATAGTACATTAACATAGCTTAAGACAAACATTTCCATAAGAAGAAATTGGTTAACTTAAGGTTTGAGAATAGTTGATTTCAGGTGAGAGCAGATGTCATGGCAACACAGCATTTTAAGAGAAAACTCTTTTAAATTTGTATAGAGAAGGTAAAAATATCCTAATTTGTTTCCTGCTGCTTAAAAGAGAGATAAAAATGTCTGACACTTGCAGCCTATTTCCTCTCTTTGAAATCCCCTGGCCTTCCTGCCTGTTATCTTCTCAGTCCAAACCAGTGGGATGAGTGCTCTTTCCACTGTAGTATCAAATGTGTGGTGCACACAGGATACACTGTCTCTTGCGATGCTTGGAGAGCATCCTCTCTGTGCATAAAGGGCCCTAGGGTTGCACTTCATGGCTCAGCACAGAAAATGCAAAACCCAGGTGGCCTTAAAACTCTTTAATTTAGACAAAAGTCATACTTGAGCAAGTCCATGAAACAAAGCCAGGCTCAGGATCTTAGATCATCTTTATTATCACTACTGTGAATTCTTTTTCAGGTAAAGTGCTTATTTTCTCTTCACTTATTTGGTCTTGTTGGGTTTACCTTGCTCTTTTATCTGCAACTTATTTTTCTGTTATCTCATTTTGTTTAACTTAATGTGTTTTTGGTCCCCTTTCCATAGCCTGAAGGATTGTAGTTCATCTTGCTTCTCTTGTCTGCTCCCTAGGGGATGGATTTTGTCCAAGAGCTTGTGTAGGCTTCCTGATGGGAAGGACTGGTGCCTACACTCTGATGATAGGAGCTGAGTCTTTTCCCTCTGATAGGGAGGGCTGCACCAGGTGATGTATTTTGGAGTGTCTGTGAGCTTAGTATGATTTTCGGCAGCCTATCTGCTGATGGGTGGAACTGTGTTCCTGTATTTCTGGTTGCTTATTGTGAGGTGTCCAGCACTGAAGCCTCCAGGCCCTTGGGTAGAACCAGGTCTTCATGTCAGTATGGACACTCACTCAGTCTGGGAGGGATACAATGGTCACAACTGGAGTGTGGGAGAAGTGCCTGTGGTGGCAGAGACTGACAGACAGTTGCAGCTGACTGGGGCATGCTGACCTTGGTGGGAGTCTCTTCCATGCCACTCAACAATAGACCACACTTCCTCTAGGGGCATTCCTGGCCATGGAGCCCCTCATTCCCATTCCCTCTGTAGTATTTTCATAGCCAACAGTTGTCCTCTCCTCAGAGGTACTCTCCCACTTCCATGCTTCACTACTTGGCCCCTGCCAGAACTGGAAGTTTCCCATCTCAGGCAAGGACACCCAGAGCTGACTCTGAAGGAGGTTTTGGCATGGGCAGTGCTCAGGACCCTGGAGCCTATGCTGGTAGAGGAGGCCTTGGTTTGAGGCGTGAGCTATACTGCTCCAAATAGTGCCCCTTCTAGGGCCCACAGGCACAGATAACAGTGGGTGGGGAATGGGGTGCAATGGTGCCTGCTTTGCCCCCCCCCCCAATTTGTGCACCATTCAATAATGACACTTTGCTTCTATGGTGTCCTGGGTTTCCTCTTCAAACATTCCCAGTTACAGAGATTCTTACTCCTGTCCCTCCAGGTTGTCCTTTCACAGCCAACAGCTATCACCTCCCTGGATTCACACTGTAAACCCCACTTTTCAGCACCCATAACCCTCCACAACAGGAGACTCAGGACTATGCTGGGATGCATAGGGCTGAGACATGGACCATGAGCCCAGTTTTTACTTTGTCATACCCTCCTCAGACCATCCACTGCATTTTCCTTTGATCTTCCAAAGGTCCTTTTCTGTCTCAGCTAATTTCCCTACTACAAGAGGGTTTTTCTGAATGTGGGAACCTCTCCTCACCTTCAACTTCCCACCAGGGGTGTTGGTCCCTTTTGTGATTCGTATAACTTATTCTTAAAAAAAAATTCTTAGTTTTTTTCTTATAACTAAGCTCCATTATCTTTGGAAGATTTTCCTCTTTGCTACCTTCTTGCACTAACCTGCCACTGAATAGATATGTTTAGGAGTTAACCAAAGAATATATTAGATGGAGTTTGCAGAATTTCAAAAATTGCCTCAAGGCCACAGCTGTCATCTTTGCTCATCCCGAACATAATTGAAACTCCTCTGTTATTTCCTCAAAACTTGGTGTTTAATTTCCACTTTCAAAGCCATACATAAAAATCAACATTCCCCGAGTTGATTAGAGAAGATGACAACAAAGCTACATGAATCTTATGGTATCAACATAGGCACTTGCAGCTGGGAAATATGAGATATCTGGAGCCTGACATTTTGGGAATTTAGCTTCCTTCTCATTGTTGTCTTTACTTTTAAAGTCTTAGTTCCTCTAAGATTCTTCATTTTGTGTTTTGTCTTATTCTTTATTTTATTTATTTATTTTTTTATGATGTGCCAGTATTTTATTTTGTTTGACATTCAAACACATGTTTGAGGTTGGCATGATTAAATCTTGTTTTCATAGGAAAACCTCAGGCTTACATAGGCTAGAATATGTTGTCTAGGCTCACAGGGATAGTCAGGGTCCATGTGAGGACCTGAAGTCCAGTCAGCCTGATTCCAGAGCCCCAGCTCCTGTTCTTCAAGCTAATTTTCTTTTTTTAAATTAAATTAAATTATTTTTTTAAAATTTTCTTTACATTATCATGTTAGTTTTGCCATACATTGACATGAATCTGCCATGGGTATACATGTGTTACCCTTCCATAACCCCCCTCCCACCTCCCTCCTGAAACCCCCTCTCTGGGTCATCCCAGTGCACCAGCCCTGAGCATCAAACCTGGGCCGGCGATTGATTTCACATATGATAATTTACATGTTTCAATGCTGTTCCCCCATATCATCCCACCCTCACCCTCTCCCATAGAGTCCAAAAGACTGTTCTATACATCTGCATTTCTTTTGCTGTCTCGCATACAGGGTTCTCGTTACCATCTTTCTAAATCCCATATATATGCGTTAGTATACTGTATTGTTGTTTTTCCTTCTGGCTTACTTCACTCTGTAGTGTCTTATTCTTTAATATTTACTTCTTGATAAAGTACAATATAATTTGGTCCTTCTGATTTACCCACTGTGATGCAAATGTTTATTCAGTCATGTTTTGCACCATGGATCTGATGTTGTTCTTATGGTTTTATGTCTCTTTTTATGATCAAGTTACCCAGCCTAACACTCTGATAACTCCCTTACACATAGGAAACCTTAAGAAGTTTAATCTTATGCTACTTTTTTGAACAATGGGTGTTCAAATTTTATCTTGAAAGTTATCTGCCATTGTTTCTAGGCCTTGGTCCCATACTTCACACAAATTAATTTGGTTTGTTATGTTTTCCTTCTGATAATGTGCTACAGGCATAATTCTCTAATGTTAAATCTTTTATAATGTCGTAAAAGTAAGGTCCTTTCAACAGACAATACAATGTTTTCTTTTAGTGAGAAACAATAGCTGATACCAAGGTTGTGATGAGAATTCTCACATCATAGGTCATGAGGGTTCAGAAATCCTCCCATATTTTACATGTGCTAGACAATTGTCTTAACATGACAAAAATGTACTTTCAAGGTTATTTAGTTTATTATCTTGATTTCGGACAAGACAATGAGAATTCTATTCATATATGGTTTAGAGAAGCATATACAAGGCACTTATGTCAGAGTTCACCAGTCTTTGTCAGTTCACCTAAGTAAATGGGTTTTGTAATCTGTTTTCAACTAGGTAAGCCTGAGTACAAACACTTCAGTCTGTGTGCTTGCACACGTCCATGAGACTCAGAGTAATCAAAGCATACAAACTAAGAACAAGTCGATATTGCACTATGTTTATTCCAAAAAAATTTAAAGAATTTTAATAGTGGTTCTTTGAAGACCTCTAAGACCTTTTAGAAATAACACCCAAAAAAGATGCCCTTTTCATTATGGGGGACTGGAATGCAAGAGTAGGAAGTCAGAAAAATTTGGCCTTGAAGTACAGAATTTAGCAGGACAAAGGCTAATAGAGTTTTGCCAAGAGAACGCACTGGTCATAGCAAACAGCCTCTTCCAACAACACAAGAGAAGACTCTGCACAGGGACATTACCAGACGATCAACACTGAAATCAGACTGATTATATTCTTTGCAGCCAAAGATGGGGAAGCTCTATACAGTCAGCAAAGACAAGACTGGGAGCTGACTGTGGCACAGATCATAAACTCCTTATTGTCAAAATCAAACTTAAATTGAAGAAAGAAGGGAAAACCACTAGACCATTCAGGTGTGACCAAAATCAAATTCCTGATGATTATACAGTGGAAGTGAGAAATAGATTTAAGGGACTAGATCTCATGGACAGAGTGTCTGATGAACTATGGATGGAGGTTCATGACATTGTACAGGAGATAGAGATCAAGACCATCCACAAGAAAAAGAAATGCAAAGCTGTCTGAAGAGGCCTTACAAATAGCTGTGAAAAGAAGCGAAGCCAAAAGCAAAGAAGAAAAGGAAATATATACATATTTGAATGCAGAGTTCCAAAGAATATCAAGGAGAGATAAGAAATCCTTTATCAGTGATCAATAAAAAGAAATACAGGAAAACAATAAAATGGAAAAGACTAGAGGTCTCTTCAAGAAAATTAGAGATACCAAGGGAACCGTTCATGCAAAGAGGGGCACAATAAAGGACACAAATGGTATGGACCTAACAAAAGCAGAATATATTAAGAAGAGGTGGCAAGAATACACAGAAGAATTATACAAAAAGATCTTCCTGATCCAGATAATCACGATGATGTGATCACTCACCTAGAGCCAGAAATCCTGGAATGTGAAGTCAAGTGGGCCTCAGGAACCATCACTACAAACAAAGCTAGTAAAGATGATAGAATTCCAGTTGGGCTATATCAAATCCTAAAAGATGATGCAGTGGAAGTGCTGCACTCAATATGCCAGCAAATTTGGAAAACACAACAATGGCCACAGGACTGGAAAAGTTCAGTTTTAATTCCAATTCCAAAGAAAGGCAATGCCAAAGAATGCTCAAACTCCCACACAATTTCATTCATCTCACACGCTAGTAAAATAATGCTCAAAATTCTCCAAACCAGGCTTCAGCAATCCATGAACTGTGAATGCCCAGATGTTCAAGCTGGTTTTAGAAAAGGCAGAGGAGCCAGAGATCAAATTGCCAACATCTGCTGGATCCTTGAAAAAGTAAGAGATATTCTTAAAAACATCTGTTTGGCTTTGTTCACTATGCCAAAGCCTTTGACTGTGTGGATAACAATAAACTGGAAAATTCTGAAAGAGATGGGAAAACCAGAACACTTGATCTGCCTCTGGAGAAATCTGTATGCAGGTCAGGAAGCAACAATTAGAACTAGACATGGAACAACAGACTGGTTCCAAATAGGAAAAGGCATCAAGGCATTGGTAGCATATTAAAAATCAGAGACGTTACTTGGTCAACAAAGGTCCATCTAGTCAAGAGTATGGTTTTTCCAGTGGTCATATGTGGATTTGAGAGTTGGATGGTGAAGGAAGCTGAGCATTGAAGAATTGATGCTTTTGAACTGTGATGTTGGAGAAGACTCTTGAGAGTCCCTTGGACTGCAAGGAGATCCAACCAGTCCATCCTAAGTGAGACCAGTCCTGGGTGTTCATTGGAAGGACTGATGTTGAAGCTGAAACTTCAATAGTCTGGCCACCTAATGAGAAGAGCTGACTCATTTGAAAATGCCTTTTTTGCTGGGAAAGGTTGAGGGCGGGAGGAGAAGGGGATGACAGAGAATGAGATGATTGGATGGCATCACCGACTCAATGGACATGAGTTTGAGTAAACTCCGGGAGCTGGTGATGGCCAGGGAGGCCTGGCCTGATGCAGTCCATGGCGTCGCAAAGATTCAGATATGATTGAGCAATGGAACTGAATACTTTTAGAGTGATAGATTATCTATTTCAAATCTCTCGTTTTATAAATGAGCAAACAGACCCGAATTGAATACATAATATTACTAGAACCACACAGCCTATTCAAATCTGAATTCATATAAAATTTTACCTAATGTTGATTGTTCTGTTCTCCCTTCCTTATCTTCAGTGTTCCACCCTCAAAGCTTCTGTTACAGGTAAGAATGATGTTTACATATTATGCAAAATCCTTCCATGCCCACCCTTGCCTGTAAATTCCAAATTGTTTAACATAGTTTACAAGGTTGTCTACTATCTTATTTGTGGAGCATCTTCAGCCATATTTCTCATTTTGCAGCAGTTCTACTTCCTTAGATTTTTACTGTAAATCAGAATTGCCGAGCCTTGGTATTCTTGGCATTTTTACCAGGTTACTCTTTTTGCTTTGGGAAAAAAGGTTTAGGTCATTTATTGTTGGATGCTTATCAGCATTTGTGGCCTCTACTTATTAGTTGCTAGTAGCGCCCCTGCACTCCAACCCAATTGTGGCAATCAAAACTGTCTCCAGAGATTGCAACTGACCCCCTGGGGGGATAAGTTACTGCCCTCCAGTTTAGAAAGACTGCTTTGAGACAGTAAATTGGGACAATTTACAACTTTGAAAAATACAAGAACATTGTCATCCAGGACTTTCTTATTCATCCTGCTCCTGCAAGGGTCAACTTTGACTGTTTTGCACTATTCGTAAAACAAAAAACAAAACAAACAAATAAGCCAAGATTTCACAAATTCTGTAATGAAATTTCTTTCAGTTTCATTTCCTCAGAAAGGAGTTCCCTTTTTTGAGGCATGGGGTTAGTTAGTGTAAATTTCTAACTTGGAATCCTTGATGCATTGTTGAGCTCATTAGTAAATGTGTGCATCTTATATCTAAACTGTAAGCCAATTGAGGAAGATACCACTCAGATTCATGTTTAATGTCTCATTCAGTGCTTTCCATGTATTCAGTTTCAAAGCATTCTTTCTGATTGGGCAAGTCAGATAGTAAGTAAGTTAATGGATAGATAAATGAACCAATCAGTAGATAAATAAATGTTTCGTGTAGCTAACCTGATTTGTATAAATTCAGATTCTGCTTAAACAAAATGTTCTTAATAAAATGTCAACTAAATTAGAACCTAATTGGTTATGTAAAAATCAATCATGGAAGTGACTCACAAGTCTAACTGAAAAAAATAAAAACTACAGACTCTGTCACCCACTGAAAACATTCTCTTCTGCTCTAACTCAATCTGACACATCCCCCATGTTGTTGTTGTTGTTCAGTTGCCCAGTTGTGTGCAACTCTTTGTGACCCCAGGGGCTGCAACATGCCAGGCCTCCCTGTATCTCACCACCTCCCAGGGTTTACCAAAATTTATGTTTATTATATCTCATTTTCTGACACAGTCTTCTTCTTTTGCCCTCAGTCTTCCCCAGCATCAGGGACTTTTCCAATGAGGCATCTGTTTGCATCAGATGACCAAAGTACTGGAGTTTCAGCTTCAGCATCAGTCCTTCCAGTGAATATTCAGAGTCGATTCCCCTTAAGATAGACTGTTTTGTTCTTCCTGCGGTCCAAGTAGCTTTCAGGAGTCTTCCCCAGCACCATAGTTGGAAGACATCAATTATTTGACACTCTGCCTTCTTTATAGCACAGCTCTCACAACAGAATGTGACCACTGGGAAGATCACAGCCTTGACAATAAAGACTTTTGTTGGCAGAGTGATGTTTCAGCTTTTCAACACACTGTCTAGGTTTGTCACTACTTGCCTAGCAAGAAGCAATTGCCTTCTCGTTTCATAGCTGCAGTCATGGTCCACAGTGGTTTTCGTGCCCAAGAAGAGGAAATCTGTCACTACTTTCATGTCTTCCCCTTCTATTAGCCATGAAGTAATGGAGCCGTGTTCCATGGTCTTAGTTTGTTTATTTGGTTTCTTGTTTTAATATTTAGCTTAAACAGGCTTTTCACTCTTCTTCTTCACCCTCATCAAGAGGCTCTATAGGTCCTTTTCACTTTCTGCCATTAGAGTGGTATCATCCACATATCTGAGATTGTTGATGTTTCACCTATCTTGATTCCAGCTTGCAATTCATCTAGCCCAGTAGTTTTCATGATGTGCTCAGTGTACAGGTTAAACAAACGGAGTGACAGCAGGCAGCCCTGTCGTACTCCTTTCTCAATCTTGAACCAATTGGTTGTTCCATACAAGGTTCTAACTGTTGCTTCTTGACCCATATTCAGGTTTGCCAGAAGACAGGTAAGATGATCTGGTATTCCCATCTCTCTAAGAGCTTTCCACAGTTTGCCATGATCCTCACAATCAAAAGCTTTAGCATAGTTGATGAAACAGAAATGTTTTTCTTAAATTCTCTTGTTTTCTCTATGATCCAGTGAATGCTGACAATTTGATATCTAATTCCTCTCCATTTTCTAAACTCAGCTTGGACATCTGGAAGTTCTTGGTTTTCATAATGCTGAAGACTAACATGCAAGACTTTAAGCATGAGTTTACTAGTATCAGAGATGAGTGCAATTGTTTGATGGTTAGTATTTTCTTTGGTACTACCTTTCTTGGGAGTTAGGATAAGGCTTGACATTTTCCAGCCTCTGTGGCCACTTCTGGGTTTTCCAGATTTGCTGATATAATGAATGTAAAACCTTGATGGCCCTCCTTTAGTGATTTGAATCATTCTTCTTCAATTTCATCACATCCACTAGCTTTATTAACAGCAGTTCTTCTTAAGTCCCATTTGACTTTGTATATAATCCCACAAAAAAACTGCTTCCTGGAGAAAGTGAGTAGATACATAAGTAGAGAAAATTGACTGGAGAAAGAAAATAAAAGATAGAAATAAAAAGATGGGTAAAAGGAAAATCAAGTAAAAAATGAGATAAAGTCAATGAGAAATAAATGCTTAGGAAGTAATAATTTACGTGAAATAGAGCCATAATTATGGTAGGAGAAGAAATGAGGTAAAGGTATTTAAAAGAAAATGTTTTTCTATTTTTATTCCATCTTTCCATGAAACCTTATTTGTATTGTTGCTGTTGTTGTTTGAAGAGGAAAATCAAAGATTTATTTATTCATTTCCAAATACATTCAGTTTGGGGATATGCTGAAAGCCAAAATTACTTGAAATTTATTACACAAATTAAGGCAATCAAGAAAAAAACTGACACTGAGATACAAGAGGATCACTAGGTAACATATATATGTATATGTATATATATATATATGTTGCTGTTGGATCACTAGGTACATATATATTTAAGTTATATTTGAATGAAACCATATTCTGAGTGTTACTGTGTGCTATTAGTGTTGCTCTTTTAAGGATACATTGTTCATTTATATCATAGCAGGGCATTTCTAAACATTGCATCCTTCATTCTTTAGATATGAGTTAGAACTAGCCAGCGACAGTAGCTCACCTTACAGAAGGAAGGTGCCTCTCCAAGTTTTAAAGAGGCACCAGATTTATATCATCCTAAAGGCCAGATAAATTAAAGCCAGGGATGGAATCCTCTCTGGTCAAAGGTTTTTTCATACTAATTTACACAAATTGGTGAATCTGATATGCATAGTTTTACTATCCTTATCCTTAAAAATGTTTTATCAGGAATATAAAAATGATCAACACACTGTACATCTATTCAGACTTTCACAATGAGTATTGCTAGGTGTATCCAGAAAAGTTGAAGACAGTTGAATCATTATTAGTCTGCAAGTTCTTTGAAAATAAATATTTAGTCTTTGTTCTCAGTCTCTAAAGTTCTTATTTATCACATGTCTGTTGAAGTTAATATGTAATATTAAATTTTTCAAAACAGTAGTTGGATATTTTCAAGAACTCAACTACAGGTATTAAGTTTAGACATACAAAATCTTACTCATTCTACTGGTGTTTGATATCTGGAGGGAATATAGTTGAGTAAAGAGGTTTCTAGCCATTTATGTTAGAGAAAATGTTGACAGTTCAAGTCATATTCATTTAATTTGGTTTAGAACCCTTAGGGAAATAATGAAGAGATTTCTATTTAACCATTTCAGTGAAAACTTTGGTGTTTGGGAGTGCTTATCAGTATATCTGGTAACAAAAACTCCAGGAACTTAAAGGCCTCTGGGTCATGAATCACAAGAAAAAAATCTACAATATCCCACTAACAATTTAATTCTAATGAAACAGGAAGTTCTTTGCCTAAAGGTCCCACTTAATATTCACCATTTCAGAATTATTGTAGTGTATTAACCTTTGTTTCCTTCTAATTGCTCAAGTCATGTGGAAAGAGCAGAGGATGTATTTTGAGTATCCTAGTGCTCCAGAGAAAGGCCTCATTTGAATGGGGTTTAAATCAGAGTCCCCAAACCTTTTTCTAAAAGCATCTCCATGAAGCCAGCCTCTGTGTCCATTGTAAGGATCTCCTCAAGGACATCTTTATGAAACTGCAACATTCTTTGTCAGCAAACTTGAAAGAAACAGCCTGCTTCACCATCGAGAAGTTGTTTATCCACTAAATAGTTAATTTCTGTTTAATTTCAGAATCCCAATGAAAAGTATAACTTACCAAAGTTTTAGGTTGGGTTCTGGAAAGATAAGAATCAAATCTTCGACCCACATACAGGAAGATTGTCGGTATCCATTTTTAACTCATTTTTTAAAAAGTGAGGCATCCTAAATTTTTAGATTTAATGAATTAATTTATTTTTGGCTGCTCTGGGTCTTTGTTCCTGAAGTAATATTTCTCTAGTTGCATCAAGCATGGGCTACTCTCTAGTTACTGTGCACTGGCTTGCTGTGATAGCTTCTCTTGTTGTAACTCACAGGCTACATAGTGCATGAGCTCTAGGATGTTAGTTTCAGCATGTGAGCTCAGCATCTGTGGTGCACAAATGTAATTGCCACATGGCATGTGGAATCTTCCCAGACCAGGGAAAAAACACATGTCCACTACAATGGCAGTCAGATTCCACTGGACCACCAGAGAATTTCTTACCTCATTTTTAATTTAAGTAACATTCTTATTTTTATCTTCTGCATTTTAGTTAGCTCATTGACTATCTGGTGTTTTACATGGCTTTGTAATAATTATAAAAGTATATATGTAGACTTATAAAGCACTATGAGTCAGTTTCTTTTGTAAGACAGTTTCTTTTTGTAAGTCAGCTTCTTTTGTCATCTAATTCTAATCAAAAATTTTTTGGGGAGATAAAATACCATTTCCTATGGTACTAAGGACAAGAGAACTAAGTAAATTGCTAAAGATTGTGCAACAATATAAAAGCAGAGACAGAGTATGGCTTGTCACTCTAACTCCAAATGCTCTGAGCCACTACTGTGTATTTCCCTTTGATGTGCTATGCAGTGTTACTCTGTCTCTTTAAATTAATTCTTAGATGGGTAGAATTTAGGTGAATAAATGAGTAGACTGATGATGACAAAGTCTATATGTCTTAGTGTGTATAAAGACCTGGTCTTCTGCAGTCCATCATTTCTGTAGTTAATGTATGCAGCACTCATTAGTCAAGTCACAATCCTGGCATTCTTCCTCACTTTTCACAAAAAGAAGTGACTGCATAGAAAACAAAACTTTAATTAAACATCCACAGCTTATTTTGAAGGAGCTTTAATCCTTAATTTGGTTTTTGCTCTTCCATAGAGGGATTTCTTAACCTTAATTCCTAAGTCTTGGTGGTGTTGTCTATCCTTAAGGTTTTTTATCTATGTACATTACAGCACTTATTTTCTTTGTATGTTTATATGTGTATATTGAGTGATTGACTTGGCACACTGACCTCAATGCTCTACACAAATTCTACACAAATGTTTAGTCTGCATCAGTATTTGCAAAATAACTTAAATATTTACATTCTAATATCCTTAGTTAATATAAGTATCTGATAATTTAATAAGTGAAGATTTATCTTTTTCCTAAAAGACTCAAATAGAAAGGGAAAATATTTGCTCTTCACTAAAATCATTGCCAATCAAGTCTGAATATAATTTAGATAATAATTTTCATTTCCTCTAACAGAAAAGCTGAATTGTAGTCACCAAGTTCCATAAACTTTGCTAATTATTGACAATATGGAGGTGAAAAATATATCTTTACCCAAAGAGGGACGTAAGTTACTGAGAAACAGAGCAGGAATTTCTGGGAAAAGACAGAAAGATTTATAGGTATCAGGAAGTTATTGAGTGCATACATAATAGACATTTGAAGTTATTGTTTTTATATAAATAAGTAATTCAAACATGCAAAGATAGAATAAAAGGCATTTTATCTAGATGAAAAGATTACTGGCACAATGGGTTCAAATTCTTTCAGATCTGTTCAGAGGTCTTGGAACTTACTTCCTACAGATAAATCGTATACTTTGTTCATTTTTTTTTTTTTTAGTAAAAAATTTTACACAACATCTGGGTCAGATAGTTGTCCATGTTTTCCTGTAGATCCTACCAAATACTTTTAGTGAATAAGCTTCTTTCTTAAGCCATTCTCACTGAGAAACTGACATTTGGCCCTAGCTCAAGGACTCAAGGCATTCATTTGCAAGTCATGTCACTATAGTGTACTGAAAAACAGCTAGCAAGATGGAAGAATATCACTCAACTGTATCAATAGTCACAATGACTGGACAGATTGGAGATTGTTAGAGCCAGGTTACATAGTATGTGGCTACACCAGTGAGAAGATTGAGTCAGCTGAACACAGAATTCTGGGAACTTCACAAATCTAGTTTGTAAAATGAGTCAGGATACTGGGAGAGGATTGTATTCTTAAAAAAATAAATAAATAGAATCAAATGATGAGAGCCTCTTTAAAATCCAAGAGGAACATAAAACAAAATAAAAATTAACTATTTTTCCTTACTAGAGACCTGCAGCCACCAAACATGTAAACAATCTTAGATAAAATGCTTAGCCAGAACTTGAAAGCCCTAGGCAAAGGTCTGGAGGTAGGCAAGAGGGAGTAAAAGGAATTAGTTCCACACAAAAGAGAAATCTGTATGCAGGTCTGGAAGCTACGGTTAGAGCTGGACATGGAACAACGTACTGGTTCCAAATCAGGAAAGGAGTATATCACAGTTGTATATTGTCACTCTACTCATTTAACTTACATGCAGAGTACATCATGAGAAACCCTGGGCTGGATGAAGGACAAGTTGGAACCAAGATTTCTGGGAGAAATATCAATAACCTCAGATATGCAGGTGACACAACCCTTATGCAGAAAGCAAAGAAGAATTAAACAGCCTGTTGATGAAGTAAAAGGAGAGTGAAGAAACTGACATAAAACTCAATATTCAGGAAACGAAGATCTTGGCATCTGGTCCCATCATCTCATGGCAAGTAGATGGGGAAACAGTGGAAACAGTGACAGACTTTATTTTGGGGGGCTCCAAAATCACTGCAGATGGTAACTTCAGCAATGAAATTAAGACACTTGCTCCTTGGAAGAAAAGTTATGGCCAACCTAGATAGCATATTAAAAAGCAGAGACATTATTTTGTCAACAAAGGTCCATCTAGTCAAAGCTGTGGTTTTTTTTAGTAGTCATGTTTGGATGTGAGAGTTGGAATATTAAGAAAGTTGAGAACAGAAGAATTGATGCTTTTGAACTATGGGGTTGGAGAAGACTCTTGTGAGTCCCTTGGACTGCAAGGAGCTTCAATCAGTCCATCCTAAAGGAAATCAGTCCTGAATATTCATTGGAAGAACTGATGTTGAAACTGAAACTCTAATACTTTGGCCAGCTGATGTGAAGAACTGACTCATTTGAAAAGACTGTGATGATGGGAAAGATTGAGGGTGGGAGAAGAAGGGAACAACGGAAGATGAGATGGTTGGAGAGCATCATCGACTCAATGGAAATGAGTTTGAGTAAACTCATGCAGCAGTCCATGGGGTCACAAAGAATTGGACATGACTGAGCAACTGAACTGGACTGAATTCATATTAATAATCAAACAAAATATGAATAACTAAGATTCACCAGCAACACATTAAAAAGATCATACATCATGACCAAGTAGGCTTTATCCCAGGAATGCAAGAATTCTCAATATCTGCAAATCAATCAATGTAATATACCACATAAACAAATTGAAAAATAAAAACCACATGATTATCTCAATAGACGCAGAGAAAGCCTTTGACAAAATTCAACATCCATTTATGATAAGAACCCTCCAAAAAGCAAGAATAGAAAGAACATACCTCAACATAATAAAAGCTATATATGACAAACCCTCAGCAAACATTATCCTCAATAGTGAAAAATTGAAAGCATTTCTCCTGAAGTCAGGAACAAGACAAGGGTGCCCCCTCTTACCACTACTATTCAACATAGTTTTGGAAGTCTTGGCCACAGCAATCAGAGCAGGAAAAAAAAATAAATAAATAAATAAAAGGAATCCAGATTGGAAAAGAAGAAGTAAAACTCTCACTGTTTGCAGACGACATGATCTTCTACATAGAAAACCCTAAAGAATCTACCAGAAAATTACTAGAGCTAATCAGTGAATATAGTAAAGTTGCAGGATATAAAAACAACATACAGAAATCCTTTGCATTCCTATATACTAACAATAAGAAAAGAGAAAGAGAAATTAAGGAAACAATTCCATTCACCATCAAAAAAAAAGAATAAAACGATTAGGAATATATCTACCTAAAGAAACAAAAGACCTATATATAGAAAACTATAAAACACTGATGAAAGAAATCAAAGAGGACACAAATAGGTGGAGAAATGTGCCATGTTCGTGGACTGGAAGAATCAATATAGTGAAAATGAGTATACTACCCAGGGCCATCAATAGATTCAATGAAATTCCTATAAAGCTACCAGCAGGCTTTTTCTAGGAACCAGAACAAATAATTTCACAATTTGTATGGAAATACAAAAAACCTCAAATAGCCAAAGCAATCTTGAGAAAGAAGAATGGAACTGGATGAGTCAACCTGCCTGACTTTAGGCTATACTACAAAGCCACAGTCATCAGGACAATATGATTCTGGCACAAAGACAGAAATATAGATCGATGGGACAAAACAGAAAGCCCAGAGATAAATCCATACACCTATGGACAACTTATCTTTGACAAAGGAGGCGAGAATATACAATGGAGAAAAGACAATCTCTTTAACAAGTGGAGCTGGGAAAACTGGACAGCCACTTGTAAAAGAATGAAACTAGAACACTTTCTAACACCATACACAAAAATAAACTCAAAATGGATCAAAGATCTAAATGTAAGACCAGAAACTATAAAACTCCTAGAGGAAAACTTAGGCAAAACACTCTCTGACATAAACCAAAGCAGGATCCTCTATGAGCCACCTCTCAGAATATTGGAAATAAAAGCCAAAATAAACAAATGGGGCCTAATTAAAATTAAAAGCTTCTGCACAACAAAGGAAACTAAAAGCAAGGTGAAAAGACAGCCTTCAGCATGGGAGAAAATAATAGCCAATTAAACAATGGACAAACAATTAATCTCAAAAATATACAAGCAACTCCTGTAGCTCAATTCCAGAAAAATAAATGACCCAATCAAAAAGTATGCAAAAGAACTAAACAGCTATTTCTCCAAAGAAGACATACAAATGTCTAACAAACACATGAAAAGATGCTCAACATCACTCATTGTCAGAGAAATACAAATCAAAACCAAAATGAGGTATCATTTCACATCGGTCAGAATGGCTGCCATCCAAAAGTCTACAAGCAATAAATGCTGGAGAGGATGTGGAGAAAAGGGAACTCTCTTACACTGTTGGTGGGAATACAAACTAGTACAGCCATTATGGAGAACAGTGTGGAGATTCCTTAAAAAACTGGAAATAGAACTTCCATATGACCCAGCAATCCCACTGCTGGGCATACACACCAAGGAAATGAGAATTGAAAGAGACACGTGTACCCCAATGTTCATCGCTGCATTGTTTACAATAGCCAGGACATGGAAGCAACCTAGATGTCCATGAGCAGACGAACGAATAAGGAAGCTGTGGTACATATACACAATGGGATATTACTCAGCCATTAAAAAGAATACATTTGAATCAGTTCTACTAAGGTGGGTGAAACTGGAGCCTATTATACAGAGTGAAGTAAGCCAGAAGGAAAAACAACAGTACAGTATACTAACGCATATATTTGGAATTTAGAAAGATGGTAATGATAATTCTGTATGCGAGAAAGCAAAAGAGATGCAGATGTATAGAACAGTCTTTTGAACTCTATGGGAGAGGGCGAGGGAGGGATGATATGGGAGAACGACATTGAAACATGTAAATTATCATATGTGAAATGAGGTTGCTCAGGGCTGGTGCAGCGGGATGACCCAGAGGGATGGAATCGGGACGGAGGTGGGAGGGGGCTTCTGGAAGGGGAACATGTGTATACCCATGTCGGATTCATGTCAATGTATGGCAAAACCAACACAATAATGTAAAGAAAAAAAGTCTTTCTTGAATTTGTTACAATAAATAAAGAAACAAGAAAGAAAAAGAAAAGGAAATAGATTCTCCCCTAAAGCTCTTACAGGAAGCATCTCCCTGTAGCACCTTGATTTAGTCCTAGTGAAACTGATTTTGAATTTCTGACTTCCAGAATTCTAAGAAAATTAATTTATGTTATTTTAAACTATTGTTAAGTGAGTTATTATTGTTAACAATAATAACAATAACAATAACAAATCTGAGATTTGTTATTGCAGTAATAGATGGATAACAGATACTTCTTAGTCACTGTGTATCTGTTTAGTAATAAAGTTGGATAAAAACTGAAAATTTAATTGTATTTGAAACAATAGCAGAAAAATTGTGTTTGATTCCAATTATAATGCCACATGAGCACAGTGAGATTTTTCTTCTTTGGAATGAAACATTTTATTAATTTTTTTAACAGTAGAGTTATTGTGTTGTGTTAGTTTCAGATGTATAGCAAAAGGATTCAGTTATACCCATATATATATCCATTCTCTCTCAGATTCTTTTCCCATGTATGTTATTACAGAATACTGAATAGAGTTCCCTATGTTATGCAGTATGCCTTTGTTGATTATATATTTTAAATATAGTAGTGTGTATATGTTCATCCCAACCCCCTAATTTATTCCTTCTCCATACCTTTCCTCTTTAATGACCATAAATTTGTTTTCTAAGTATTTGAGTCTGTTTTGTAAATAAGTTCATTTGTATTATTTTTTAGAGTCCATATGTAAGTGGTATCCCATGATATTTCTCTTTCTCTGTCTCACTTCTTCTATTTCTTTGCATTGATCACTTAGGAAAGCTTTCTTATCTCTCCTTGCTGTTCTTTGGAGCTCTGCATTAGGGTAGATATATCTTTGATTTTCTCCTTTGGCTTTTGCTTCTCTTCTTTTCTCAGGTATTCATAAGGCCTCCTCAGACAACCATTTTGCCTTTTTACATTTATTTTTCTTGGAAATGGTTTTGATCACTGTCTCCTATACAGTGTTACGAACCTCCATCAATAGCTCTTCAGACACTCTATCATATCTAATCCCTTGAATCTATTTGTCACTTCCACTGTATAATTGTTAAGGATTTGACACCTGAATGGTCAAGTGGTTTTCCCTACTTTGTTTAATTTAGACTGAATTTTGCAATATGGAGTTCATGATCTAAGCAACAATCAACTCCCAGTCTAATTTTTGCTGACTGTATAGAACTTCTCCATCTTTAGTTGCAAAGAATATAATCAATTTGATTTCAGTATTGACCATCTGGTGATGTCCATGTGTAGCATCTTCTCTTGTGTTGTTGGAAGAGGGTGCTTTCTATGATCAGTGTGTTCTCTTGGCAAAACTGTTTTAGCCTTTACACTGCTTCATTTTTTACACCAAGGCCAAACTCGCCTGTTAACCTAGGTATCTCTTGACTTTCTACTTTTGCATTTTAGTCCCTTATGATGAAAAGGACATCTTTTTGGTGTTAATTATAGAAGGTCTTTTAGTTCCTCATAGAATTATTCAGTTTCTAGGGATTAGTGGTTAGGGCATAGACTTGGATTACTGTGATATTGAATGGCTTGCTTTGGAAAAAAAACAGAGATCATTCTGTTGTTTTTGATATTGCACCCAAAAACTAAGATCATGGCATCCAGTCCCATCACTTCATGGCAAATAGATGGGGAAAAATGGGAAAAGTGACAGATTTTATTTCCCTGGGCTCCAAAATCACTGCAGATGGTGACTGCAGCTATGAAATTAAGATACTTGCTCCTTGGAAGAAAAGCTATGACAAACATAGTCAGGATATTAAAAAGCAAAGCCATTACTTTGCCAACAAAGATCTGTCTAGTCAAAGCTATGGTTTTTCCAGTAGTCATGTATGGATGTGATAGTTGGACCATAAAGAAAGCTGAATGCCAAAGAATTGATGCTTTTGACCTGTGGTGTTGGAGAAGACTCTTGAGAGTCCCTTGGACTACAAGGAGATCAAATCAGTCAATCCTAAATCAATCTTGAATATTCATTGTAAGGACTGATGCTGAATCTGAAGCTCCAATACTTTGGCCACCTGATGCAAAGAACTGACTCATTGGAAAAGACTGTGATGTTGGGAAAGATTGCAAAAAGAGCAGAAGAAGGAGCAGAATGGGGTGACAGCAGATTAGATGGTTGGATGGCATCATTGACTTGATGGACATGAGTTTGAGCAAGCTCCAGGTGTTGGTGATGGATAGGGAAGCCTGGCATCAGTTCAAGGGGTTGCAGAGTCAGACATGACTCAGCAACTGCACTGACTGGCTGTCTTACCTCACTTATTTTGATAATCTAATGGTTTATCCATACTGCTGCAAATGGCATTATTTAATTCCTTTTTATGACTGAATAATATTCAGTTATGCGTGTGTGTGTGTGTGTGTGTGTGTGCGCGCGCGCACGTGCGTGTGCACACACACACTACATTTTCTTTAAAAGTTTCCAGTGAGTGAAAATTTTTAAATGAAGAATTCTTAGAACGTCTTCTAGCGGTCTTAGCTTTGGGTTGAGTTTGGTGTTCAAAAACAGTATCTGATGACTACTATATCCTAGGCACAAGCATGATGATGTCACATTCTATAATAGAACATCATGGGATTTTTTCCCCTTTTTTATAGATAAGACTATTGAGAGTTAGTTAGCTGTTAAATATTTATGGTCAGATTAATAAAAATTTTAGATGCAACTGCTTTTATGTTCTTGCCTGATTTCATGAATGCACTCCTGGTGTGACTGGATACAAGGTGGGATTGCAGAGAAATAGAAGTCAGTGTCCTTTTCCCAACAATCTTAGCTTCTGTCCATTTAGTCATATCTGGAATTCCACTATTACTGCTTCCTTGTGAAGGTTTAAAAAGTCATTTAACACTTGAAATCTCTCTAAGCTCATTCCTTCAAGGAAATTAGAAGACTACAGAGAATAAGGCCCTAAAAAATCCAACATAGAATTTGTTTGGGGGAAGCTCTTTTAAGAATTGGATTTCCCAGGTAGCTCAGTGGTAAGGAATCTGCCTGCCAATGCAGGAACCATAGGAGATTCCTAAGTGGGGAAGATCCCCTGGAGGAAGAAATGACAACCCATTTCAGTATTCTTGCCAGGATAATCCCATGGACAGGGAAATCTGGCAGAATACTCTCCATGGGGCTGAAATGAGTCTGACATGACTGAGCGACTGAGCATGCATTCACCTATAGGACTATTATATGGGGGCAGATCATGTCTACCAGGTAGGAGGAGAAAGATGACCCTGATAATAGGTGGAAAGACCTCTAGCCATTTTTCTTAGACTTAATAAGATTCATGTGTTCAGACAGGGGTTTGAAGTTATTAGATAGAGCAAATTTCAGTGTTTGTCATTTTGTTCAGGGAAAGTTCTTCCCCAAACCATATGTTTGCCTGAGAGCTTTTCTTATCAACCCATTGGATTGTACAAGAGAAGGAAATTCTATGTGTATAGTAACTACTCTCATTTCAAGGTTCTAAAATATGAGCAGCCTATAATTTTATTTTTCAGGCAAACAAAAGAGATACAGATGATTAACAGAGGAATGAATAAAGATATGCTGCATATACACAATGGAATATTATATAAAAAGGAATAAAAAGGAATAAAATTGAATTACTGGTAGAGACATGGACTGACCTAGAGTCTTACATAGAGCGAATCAAAAGAAAAACAAATATAACATATATGTGTGGAATCTAGAAAAAATGGTACAGATGATCTTATTTGTGAAGTAGAAATAGAGACACTCATGTAGAGAACAAATGTATGGATACCATTGGGGGTAGGGCGGGAGCAATTGGGAGATTAGGATTGACACATATACTCTATTGAAACTATATATAAGCTAGATAACTAATGAGAACATATTATATAGCATGAGAAAGTGTACTTAATACATGATGGTGACCTGAATAGGAAGGAAGTCTGAAAGGGAAGGGATATATGTATATGTATGACTGATTCATTTTTCTGTACAGTAGAAACTAACAAAACAATGAAAAGCAAATATACTCCAATAAAATTAATTTAAAGATAGGTGCAGATGCCATATTCTTGCTTAGGGCAACTTGTTTACTACATAAGAAAAAGTAAATTTAGCTTAAAAATGTATGATTTTTAAGACAGGGATATCTGAGTGTTACCAAACTCATATTCTACTTCTCCCTACTCAAAGTCAATAATTTGAAAGACAAGAGTCAGTAGAAAGATGCTTTAATCAGAAAAAAACTAGCAATCTGGGGAGAAGGCAGACTCATGTTTTGAGATCAACTCTGAAGATTCTGCTTAGCCATGACCACTATTAAAGAGGAAAGGGGAAGAAGAATCTCAGTGAATTGTTAAGGCAAGACGTTCAGTTTTGCATCTTT
The DNA here is from genome assembly GCA_007570785.1 of Antilocapra americana. Taxonomy (NCBI): domain Eukaryota; kingdom Metazoa; phylum Chordata; class Mammalia; order Artiodactyla; family Antilocapridae; genus Antilocapra; species Antilocapra americana. The sequence continues at coordinate 51,562,578 of ML660197.1, read as the reverse complement.
CTACATTGTGTGCAGACTGACAGACTCTCTTCAGATGTTACCTTGCCCATGTGATCTGCTTGCAGAATTCTTTAGGGGGCTGATGGAGGAAGAAAGCTAGAGAGCTAGTCATTTTTTTTTTTTTTTGCTGCTTGATGCTTTATTCTCACTTCTTTCTTTTCAATAAAAAGAATCTTCAGTTTATGCAAAGTACAGTATGCATTCAGAAGAGCATTAAGTCAAGAGTTGGTTTTAGTTGCTTACTGATCACATTCCTATAACTAAGTTTCCAAAGTTAGAGGTGGGTAGAAATGGTTAAACAGGAAAGAGGTAAAAGACCTGCTTTCATTAGTTCATCCTTTTGGCTGTGGGTAATTTAAATCCAGAAAATTTTATTACCTTATTTCAAAACAGTTGGATTAATTTGAAACCCTATAACTTCAAATCCATGATTATAGATAAAGTGAATTGAATTAGGAACCAAATTGTTAAATGTATTTGAATATGTCATTGCTATACAGTGTAATGTGTGCATGTTTTGGTCCTATATCCTGGATCCTGTGTTAACCCTTGACATTTTGATTGATGAATTTACTTAATATCTCCTTCCTTTTTTTCCTCTGTTCACAGAGTTGTTGTGAGGATTCAGTTAAATGAAGCAAAAGTTATAATGAAATTAATGAGTAGTATATAAGAGATAAGAATATTTTCCTTATGGCCATTATTTATATATCATCTATTCCTGTTTTGAAATTAGCAGTAAGAAATACTATGGGAAAATTCCCAGCAATGGTAAACACTAATCCAGAATTTTTTGAGTCAATTAATGAGTCATTATTTCTTTGCTGAGTTATACCTAGAATATCAGACATTCCACAGTATGAGTCTAATATAACCCACTTTCAGTAGTTAGATTATTCAGCTAGAGCCAAATTTGGAATTATAAAAATTTACTTTCATGGATGCCATTTTCTGACTTAAAAGTTGTACAATAACTTGCACGAAACTAAAAAGGAGCCACTAAGTAAGAGCTCACAGAGAAATCCCTTCAGTCCCTAGGCATGATTGATGTATTTAGTAGAAAACTGCTCACATATAAACAGGAGCTTTTAGTACTTGAAAAAGAAAGAACTAAGCTAAATTATTTATGTTGTACTTTATAGTCTTTTAAGATAATGACTTTCTTTGTCAATATTTATTTTTTAAAGCACCTTAGAAGTAAAACTCTATATTCCAATTTCTAGTTTAGTGGAATATGAATTTTAAAAGTCTTGTTTTACATGTAACATCTTTTCCCATGCAATCGTAAAAGACATTTACAACAGCTGTGGTTCAGTGACATAAGCAACATTTTTACAATAAATGCTAGTATGTCGAGAAAATTCACAAGCTCATGAAAATCTGTAAACCTTATAGTTCCATTCTGGGTATGCATACTTCCATTCTACAGATGAGGAAGCTGCAGATTTTGTTTGTTTATTTGTTTTTAAAGTGATCCAGTTCCTAACTGGTAGAAATTTTTCTTGAATACAATCTAGTGTCTTTATGACTACATTTTATATTTTCAGTTAAACCACTAAAATGATATCACTGACTCATCTCTATTGTTTTAGTGTTCAAGTCTCTGGGAAAGATTGAAGGCAAAAAGAGAAAGAGGGTGGCAGAGGATGAGATTGTTAGATCACATCACTAACTCAGTGAACATGAGTTTGAGCAAACTCCACGGGATAGTGAAGGACAGGGAAGCCTGTCATGCTGCAGTCCATGGGATCACAGAGAGTCAGACACGACTTAGTGATTGAACAACAACAGTGATGAACTGGAATTCAGTTCCTCTGCCTCAGCACCTGCTGCCTATCCCTCATCTTTATGTGGCCAATTCAGGTGACTGTTTCATACAAAGCATCTTCAGTGTGGTTGACCAGAAATGAGAAACAAAAAGACAGCTAGCTTAGACTTATATCTTTAAAACAGAGATACTTCCAAATATATCACAAACAGGAAAAGATTCAAATTCTAGCCAGTAATTTCTCATTAATAAAGAAAGTCAGCACATCTGATTTATTGGGAAATCTTTCCTTACCAGGACAGAAATGTGTTTGTGTCTGGGGTTTTATTTCTCACTGAATTACCTATCAGATATGTTATTCTGGATCACCAGAACTGAAGGGTTCTTTTTAAAATAAATGATTAAAAAACACCATATCAGTGCTAATGGCACAATAAAATTGACAAGTTGAAAATAAAATGTCATAAATATAAAAAAATAAAGCTCTCATAGCAATATTACCCCCAACATATAGCATGCAATGACTAAATAATGGAGGATTTACAGATTTAAGTAGCAAGCTAAAAACTTCCTCTGAAAAAAAGGAGAATAAGAAATTTTGATCCAGTTTTCATGCCCTAGATGAGCATGTCTTGATAAAATGCATGTGTTATTGAGGTTTTATTATTGGTGCTTCAGTTGCATTTACAAGAAAAAGAATCTGCTTTGAATTTGCTAAGTTGCTTCAGTTGTGTCCTACTCTTTGAGACCCCATGGACTGTAGCTCACCAGGGTCTCCTGTCTGTGGGATTCTCCAAGCAAGAATACTGGAATGGCCCTCCTCCTGGAGATCTTCCTGGCCCAGGGATCAAACCTCTGTGTCTTATGTCTTCAGCATTGGCAGGTGAGTTCTTTACCACTAGCCCTACCTGGGAAGCTTTAACTTATGTTGTTTTTCATTTGCTCAGTCATGTCTGGTTCTTTGACACCGTATGGACTGCAGCATGCCAGGTTTCCCATTAGTCAGTTCAGCCACTCAGTCATGTCTGACTCTTTGTGACCCCATGGACTGCAGCACACCAAGCTTCCCTGTCCATCACCACCTCCTGGAGCTTGCTCAAACTCAAGTCCATCCAGTCGGTGATGCCATTCAACCATCTTATCCTCTGTCATCCCCTTCTCCTCCTGCTTTCAATCTTTCCCAGCATCAGGGTATTTTCCAATGAGTCAGTTCTTCGCGTCACGTGGGCAAAGTATTGGAGCTTTGTATTGGAAAAGTATTGGCAAAGCAAAGTATTGAAGGTTTCCCATGAGTTTGTCAAACTCATGTCCATTGGTTCGAGGATGCCATTCAACCATTTAGTCCTCTGCTTTAATTTTGGGGAAGCACAAAACCAAAATTTTCCCTGAAGTCTCTACTTTGATTGTGCTGTTTGGCCTCTTTGTCCCTCTACATTCTTATCTCTAAAGTGGGAAAAATATTTCTGTGTTGTAGAGTAAGAAAAAGACTTAGAACAGTAGCTAATATAGGATGAATTCTGGGTTAATGTTGATCCCATTTCAATGGGAAAGAATTCTAAAACTGTGGCAAAATGATAGTGTTTCTGAAATGAAGGGTCTGGCTCCTTCTGCTCAAAAGCCAATCAAAAGGCCAGGGTGGTAGAAAGGAAAGTTAGCCTTAGATAATCACCTTCAAATTGACCATCAATGGTCTGATCAGTGTCATCTTGGCTGTTTTAGGTCAGTTCCAAGGTTCCAGTTTATTTACTTTTTTTTGAGGCAAAATCTCTGAATTGTGGCAGCTTATGTCACAACTACAGTCTGGTCTTCATATAATTAAATTCTCCACCTGGCGGGGTTTTCAATATCTATAAGAGAGCTCACAGAATATAACTCAGAATATTATCTATAGCCCTTGAGAAGGAACAAAATGTTCTTGACTCTGCTTAATGACTTTATTATTATTATTTGGTCTCCTTTGTTTGCTTTCCTTTGTTTCTGCATGTTCTCACTTCTCTGATTAAACCTATCCTTTGACTAAGTTTTTCCAGACAAATGGCAGGCAGAGGACATAGAAGAGCAAAGGCTATAGGGTCTTGCTCTGCTTTAATAGTGTATGCTACAAGAGCATTAAACATGTTGGTCCTTAAATTCAATCAACAGGCTTATAACTTCTTAGTATGCTATTGAATTTATGCTCAAAAATCCTTAATATATTTTAATTCATTTATTCAGCTTTAGCCTAGCAGAATTTAAAATGCACAATAATTTTGAAAAAGTGGTAACATGGTGTCAAAAGATTGTGAAATAAAATAATCAAAAGACACCTACTGATTGTGATCAGAAAGAATTAAAATATCCTAGTCAGATGAATTTCTTTTTGGCAGCAAGGAGGGGAAGAGAGAGGAGGGCAGTTGAGATAAAGTTGTTGAACAAGATAGCTTGAAGTCTTTAGGAAGAAGAGCAGTAATTCAATTTTTCTTTCATGGGTCTTTATGTGCAAAGTGAGAAAACTTTTTCTTAGACTGAATATGTAAGACATTCTGACTCTAACATCTACTTCCTTCTTATTATAGAAAAGATGACTAGGTTTTAGGGTGCAAGGCTCCCATCTAGATATTTTCAGTCTCGTTTATGTTTCTTTTCCCTTTCCTCTTCTTCCCTCAAACCTTCCTCCCTCCCCTTCTTCCTCCTACTCCTCACATTTTTTTTTCTTTCCTTTTCAGAGTTAATAGAAAACTCTCCATCATTCTCTGTTATTCTTCTAACAGAGAGATCATAACCTAGTCTCACTAATGCTCTTGCATTTACTATTATTTTTTTCCGCTTTACTGTATTTTTTTCTCTCCTCAATATTACTCTAGTTCTACTAGAACAAAATATTACTATCTAGTTAAATGCACTGAATTCAACTGTGAACTCTCCCTGATCTGTCTACAGCTATAATAATTTAGCTACACATCCATGCTGACTTATCTCACACTCATATTTAGATTGACCCCTGAATTTCACATTCTAAACTATGAAATCCTTTTAGGACCTGTGAACATTTCCTTGTCACATTTATATTTGTAGCCCACCTTGTTACGTTATTCATGTGTCACTTCTTTGCTAGGGTTTGAAGCAGAATATAATAAAAGTCATAAATAATAAGGCTATAAAATAAGACAAGATTTTTTTTTAAATCAGAAACTAAAAAGGAGGAAAAAAAATGGTTGCCACAATATATTTGGTTCACCGTGTTCTCCCTAGCCAAGTCATAAAGGGTTATGTGTTATTATGCTTTATTTCCCCAATAAAGAGAAGATAACTGATAATTTTTAAAAAATACTCCATTTTACTCTAGCAATATGTTTAATGGAAATTTCCCATGTGATACAGCTTATGTAAGGAGTATTGTTCATCACAGTAACATAAATGATTATATCTTCTTTAAGCAGAAGAAATTTTTTTTCTTTTGATGATTTTATTTTTAGAAAAAGTAAATTATTGAATGCAGTCCTACAAATAGCAAAATGTGTTATTCATATGGTGTAGCTCTTTTTCTTTCAAAGTTTTGGTGTTTATAAATGGTCACCAAAAGAATGCATCTATGTTTTTAAATGAAATAATGCAGATCTATCTGCCTCAATCTACATTTTCATTTCATTCTCTAGACACAATTAATTCAAATGAGCTGCTTTGTTTGTAAGTAACCACCAGCTCTCCAAATGCTGTGTTTCTACCACAATTTCTTAATTTATTATTCATACAGTCAGTGTTGATTGCCCATTATGATAAAGTAGCAGTTAGCTCTATAATTCACACACATGCACAGTCACTTTCCAGTTTTCCTTCTCCTAGAATACAGTTAGTCTTGAATCTGAAAAAAAGTAGTCAAGTTTTACAGCAATTAAACTAAAAATTAGCTGTCAATTGCAGTATAAAAAGTGATTACACATGCAGTCCTTAGTGGGTGAGATCTGTGTTGATTGTGATTCCTTTGTTGTTGTTCACCCTCTAAGTTCAGAATTTAAACTATTCCTGATTCACAGTCCATATTCAGTGAAGAACTGTTGAACAAATACATTTTCTTTCAGAGCATCTCTGTTTTATCAGTTAATAACTGCCTCATTTTTCCTTTGTAACTTACCACTCATGTCTTTATTATCTTTTTGCAAAAGTACATTTTGATTCTTTTTCTAGTTTTTTATTTGCTTTCTTGAAATATAACTGACTTACAATGTTGTATTAATTTCTGCTGTACAGCAAATTTTTATAAATATATACATTTTTATAAATATATACATTATTTTTCATTTGATTTATCACAGAATACTGAATATAGTTCCCTGTGATATGCAGTAGAAACTTGTGGTTTATAATTCCATATACAATAGTTTGCATATGCTAATCCAAAACCCTCTCTTTATCCCTTCCCAACCTCTTGAGTATTTTGTTTTATTGAAACTCTATTTGCCTGATCTGTCACACTCACAGAACTTTATCTGATTAAACTAGCTAGTCTCAAGCTTATATTAAGTTATAATCAGTAAAGAAAATAAAAGAATTTAGAAACTTGTGACAATAACTGCCATATATGAGAAGTGAATAGAAGTATTTCTTTCTAAAATTTTTTATTTCAGCATAAATTCAGCAACATGTTAATGCATTCATTCAAACATTCACTCATTAAAACATAATATTTTGAGCAATTAGTATCTGGCAGACATTGCTTACATTGAGTGTGAAAGATACACTACTGAAGATCTTTCTGGATAGAGAAGTGAGATTTACAGCAAATTAGGCAGCTTGAATAGAACTTAATAGAATAGATGTTACAGTAGGCAACAAAGGAGAGAAGAATATAGAGCTGCAGGGTAGAAGATAATTTTGGAGAGTCATTTGACAAAGTTTATAAAGGGCAAATGAATAAGAAGAAAAATAGAAGAACATAGTCAAAGCAAAATCTCGTGAAATTTGAGATTTATAGCATCCTGCAAAGATAGGTACTGTAGAACACATATGGCATACCTTATGGGTTAGAAAAGTCAGATAATAAGGACCTTAAAGGCCAGTTAACACAATATGTGTTCTTTGATGTCATTTAAGGAAAAGATATTGATTTAAGAAAGATAATTTTGACAGCTCTTTTTAGGATGGATTGGAGAGAAGACCCATAACAGAAAGACAACATAGAAGCTACTGTACTAGGTTAGAAGAAGGCTTTAAAGCACTGAACTCAGAAATTGTCAGCAAGATTATAGAGAAGTGGGTAGAACTCAGAATTAAATAAGGGGTTGAAAGAAAAGCATTTATAAATGAGAATAGATCAGTTCAAAAGTCATACATTTAGTAAGACCTGCCTTGATATTAGAACTGAAAAGTTCATAGTCAAGTCAATAGTTTGCTTTAAAAAATCAAACACACTTCATTGCAGAAATTGTCATATCTATTTTTTATTTTAGTGAATAAATACAATGTTGACTTCCTAATACATATACATGTATATGTATATATATATATACATATATATATATATATATGTATATTTATACTTATAGTGGCACTAGTGGTAAAGAACCTTCCTATCAATGCTGGAGATGAGGGTTCAGTCCCTGGGTGAGGAAGATCCCCTGCAGGAAGGCATGGCAATCCATGCCAGTGTTCTTGCCTGGAGAATCCTATGGCCAAAGGAGATTGGTGGGCTACAATCCATAGAGCTGCAGAAAGTCAGACACAACTGAAGTGACTTTGCATGCACATTCTATATGTATCACTATATATGTAGATATATCAGTGTATGTATATGTGTGTGTGTGTGTGTGTGTAAATATTTATTTATGTATACACAACAATTCTGGCCTTCACAAAATTTCATTTTAAATGAAAAGCATGCTATAATTGAAATAGTTTAGAACATCATAATTAGACATAGATCATAAATATAACAGCAGTTCATAGAGGACAGAGGTCAGTGGAGGTTAAGCTTAATGATGTTTTAGACACATCACTTACTCTGACTTTTCAAACATATCAAATGAAATAGATTTCCAAAACTAAAATTAAAATGCAAAATGATGATAAACATTTATTTTACAATAAATGGTATCTAGTAGTCTTGCTTTGCAATATATTATTTAAGAGAAAGCAAATGGACTAGAATTAAAAGAATCAGAATTGCAAAAGTAAAATTGGTTTAAACTTTACAATTACTACTTTTTTATTTGTTTTGAATGTTAGATGATATATATGATACAATGTGTGTGTGTGTGTGTGTGTGTGTGTGCGCACGTGCGTCTCTCTGTGCTTATTTTTTATGAAATTCTAAAATTCTTTATCTTCACAAAATTATCACTGCAGCAAGTCTTATGATAAAAAAGTAGTTATTAATCAATCAGCCCCTCATATGTATAGTTCAACTTAAAGTACTTAATGATGGAAAGAGAGAGGTAGTTGGGAGAATTCACCAAACAAAGAGGAGTCTGTATGCTCCACTCAGAGCAGCTTTTAATCCTTACTTTAGACTATTAATATTAACGGATTCTAGGAGAGAAAGTTAGGGACCTGGTCTTCCAGCTTGCTGTGCAGAAACTGAATATTGCATGATGCAAAATAAATGGAGTGTTACTGATGCCATTTTGTCTCAAATGAAGCTGTGTCAAAGGGAAATTCCTCATTCTCACTCTCTCTTTTTCTGTTGGAGTCAGGTTGGAGTCAAGGCAAAAAGTAACTTAGAAAAAGGATAAGCAGTTCCAACTTGCAAGAGCTGATAGCATGACTTCCATTAGGGTGACTGACTTACGAAGAGTGTTCTGTTCCCCACCTTGAACAAGGCTGCAATCCTCTGGCTTGTTGAAGTGCAGAGTGTCCATTGGCAATGTAACTGGGACATGATATAAGAGTAAGAAGAGTTATTATAGATTGTTTTTTTTTCTTTTTCCTGCTGCAGAGGTGTTTGCTCTCTATGCCCAAGGAAAATTAAACCTGGAATTAAAATGGACTGGCTTACCTCATTAGCTGTAAAATTCCAATTTTTCATTAAGTGCTGGGAGGCTGAGTGATTTCATACAAAGCTTTTTAGTGTGTGAAGCAGAGGATATTGAAAATAATAAAGATAGGTATGTCCACCACCCAGGAGGGAATGTTATTCTAAAGGATGCAAACTCATTGGCATTTATGGCTATGTAGTTGAGAGTTGAGGAGGCTCAGATATTCCCCAGTTTGGGGTATTTTCTATTAGTGACACTTTTCATTTACAATTTTTAAGAGGAATTAAGATCGGTGTATTTGGGATCAAATGATAGCTTCTGCTGTGTGGTAAATTCATACATGAATGCAAGAATGTCAAAATAAAACTCTTATATGGTGGCTCCAACTACTTAGAAAGATTAACAAAGAAGGAAAGAAAGAAATTGCTTTACTTCCAGGCATCGCCAAAATTAGTCTGATCGGAAATGTTTGAGTCAAAAAGTTATACAGATCACTCTTGATATTTATACAGAAATGGTTGACTCTAGTGTGCTTTTACAGGACAGAGAAATTGCAAACATTATATTCCTTCGACTTTGTAAATATCTCCTCTGTGATTTGGATATGTTTAAAAATAATTGAGAACATTTGTTGCCTGCCTTTTACATTAAAAACATCACTATAAGAAGAGCATTTGCACAATGCAATGTGATATCAGAATTGCTTCCAGGAAATGGAAATGTAATGTTATGTCTGTTAAGGAACTAGAGCTGGTAATGTTTCAAGTGTAAACAAATTAATTGGGATGGCAGAGTAAAGACAGTTGGAGAGATTTAAAAAATAATTACATATACTTTGAAAATGTTAGCAGAATTTCACAACTTTTTCATTATGATTTTTTTTGGATGTGGATCATTATAAAGTCTTTATTGAATTTGTTACAGTATTGCTTCTGTTTTATGTTGGATATTAGCTCCTTAACCAGGGCTCAATCCCAAACCTCTTGCATTGAAAGGTGACATTTTAACCATTGGATTACCAGGAAATTCTCTTACAACTCTTCACAATCTTACCCTAGTTCACTGGTCAAGAGAAAAAATAAAATAATAGGGAAAAATTTAAAACACATTGTTAAATAAATGTCTAGGTGACATGAATTAGAACAACCACTTTAGAGTCAAATATATATCATGACTCCTGTAAATCTACAGAATTGCTTCAATAAAATCTCTAGATAGAAATCTTCAGATATGTTGACCTCATCTTTGGTTATTTTTAACCTAACTCTAGAACATTATTAATAATGAAATATTGAAAAATAACATGTTAGTACATTGCACATCATTTAGAAAGCCTTAGTAAATGATTGATGTGCTTTCAAGAAGCTGACTCAAAGTCTAGAATTAGGAAGCAGCTGGGTATACCATGGGCACCAATGCATGCAGGAAAGATTAGTGTGAGGCACTACACATAGAATTTCATTCCCTTGTGCTCTTACACACACATACATACATACACGCAATAGAATATAGGTTTACCTAGGGCTTATATAGGATATATATTTGATTGAAACTAACACAGCATTGTAAATCAGCAACATTTTAATTAAAAATAAATAAATAAAAGCAGGGCTTAATTCCTCCATTTTCAAACGAGAAAGGGAAGCTTACTTGCTTATGTAGCCATAGTTAGCAATCTGCTGTGCAGGACTGACATGAGAACCTGACATGGGAGGTCACACCTCCTCACCAGCTGCCCCCACAACAGCACCATTACAATGTCTCAGTCTCATGAGGCCAGTGTGTCCGCACAAGGGTAGCACTTCGAATGAAGGGCATGAGAGCCCAGGACTTCCATATACCATCAGCTGTTGTCCTCAGTGAAATCTGTCAAAATCATTTTTTTCTTCTTTAGAATGGAATATACTGTCAAGAAGAAAAGTTTATATTTATATGTCTTATCTTCAAACATTCTTTTCTTTTTCTTTTCTGTAAACGTCTGCTTTTAGACATATCTAAGTATGAAAGACACTTGAAAAAGAGTTGTGGCAATCAAAAGCTGAACTTGATCAAAGAACCAGTGGTTAAGGTTATTGTAATCATAAATGTCAAACAGAAAAGGCATATTACATCTTCAAACAAGTACAATTGCCCAAGGGACAATGAGGTAAAATATTTGAAATTGGTAACATCTCAGATAGTCTGAGGCATGGGGTAAGTGTCTTCTTGGTTGTAATTCAGAAGATTGCCTTCCACAAACTGATAGAACTATTTCTCTTCCTCTTCGTGTTGCAAAACTGAACAGAATAATACAAATAGTTGTAAGTGTTTTTGACATATTTCTTAAGCGATAAATCACATGCCATAAAATTTATCCATTCAAAGTGCACAAAGTACACATGGTCTTCCCTGGTGGCTTAGAGGTTAAAGCGTCTGCCTGCAATGAGGGAGATCTGGGTTTAATCCTTGGGTCAGGAAGATTCGCTGGAGAAGGAAATGGCAATCCACTCCAGTACTCTTGCCTGGAGAATCCCATGCATGGAGGAGCCTGGTGGTCTACAGTCTACGGGGTTGCAAAGAGTCGAACATGATTGAATGACTTAACTTCAGTAGATTTTCAGTTCAGTTAAGTCGCTCAGCCATGTCCAAGTCTTTGTGACCCCATGAATTGCAGCATGCCAGGCCTCCCTGTCCATCACCAACTCCCTAAGTGCACCCAAAACCATGTCCATCGAGTTGGTGATGCCATCCAACCATCTCATCCTCCTTCGTCCCCTTCTCCTCCCGCCCACAATCCTTCTCAGCATTAGGGTCTTTTCCAATGAGTCAACTGTTCTCATGAGGTGGTCAAAGTATTGGAGTTTCAGCTTCAACATCAGTCCTTCCAATGAACATCCAGGACTGATCTCTAGGATGGACTGGTTGGATCTCCTTGCAGCCAAGGGATGCTCAAGAGTTTTCTCCAACACCACAGTTCAAAAGCATCAATTCTTCCACACTCAGCTTTCTTCACCATCCAACTCTCACATCCATACATGACTACTGGGAAAACCATAGCCTTGACTAGATGGACCTTTGTTGACAAAGTAATATCTCTGCTTTTCAATATGCTATCCAGGTTGGTCATAACCTTCCTTCCAAGGAATAAGCGTCTTCTAATTTCATGGCTGCAATCACCATCTGCAGTGATTTTGGAGCCCAGAAAAATAAAGTCTGACAGTGTTTCCACTGTTTCCCCATGTATTTCCCATGAAGTGATGAGATCAGATGTCGTGATCTTAGTTTTCTGAATGTTGAGCTTTAGGCCAACTTTTTCACTCTCCTCTTTCACTTTCATCAAGAGGCTTTTCAGCTCCACTTCAGTATCTGCCATAAGGGTGGTGCTGTCTGCTTATCTGAGGTTATTGCTATTTCTCCCGGCAATCTTGATTCCAGCTTGTGCTTCCTCCAGCCCAGCGTTTCTCATGATGTGTTCTGCGGATAAGTTAAATAAATAGGGTGACAATATACAGCCTTGACATACTCCTTTTCCTATTTCGATGCAGAGTTCCTCAATTATCACTATGATTTAATTTAGATCATTTTCTTCATCTCAAAAAGAAACAAAGCCAGTAGCAGTTACTCCTGTTTACATATTACCAGTCTTAACAAACACTAACCTATTTTTTCTCTCTACATATTGCCCATTCTGTATATTTCATTTAAATTAAATCATGCAGTATGTGTTCTTTTATGACTGCCTTATTTTTCACTTAGCTTCATATTTCTAAGCTGCATCCATGTTGCAGTATATATTTTCAATACTTCATTTATTTTTACTGATGACAAATATTCCATCACATGGACATACCACATTTTGTTTATCCATTTAGCACCTGGTAGATATTTAGGTTGTTTCTACCTTTTGGCTATGAATATTAGTGTCTAAATTTTTGTGTAGATATATATTGCCTTTCTTTTGGATATCTACCTGGGAGTAAAATTTCAGGGTCATAGACAACTTCATACTTAATCTTTTTAAGGAAATATCAAACTATTTTTTGGTGACTATCTCATTTTACATACCCATGAGCAGTGTATAAGAGTTCCAATGTATCCACATCATCACCAACACTTACAATTCTCTGACATTTTGATTATAGTCAGCCTGGTGTGTGTAAGGTAATATCTCTTTGAAGTTTTAATTAGAATTCCCCTAATGATCACAAAGAGTTGGACACGACTAAAGCGACTTACATGTACGTACTATTAATGATATGTTCAGCATATTCCCAAAAGTTTTTTCACTATTTGTGAATCTTGTTTGGAAATACATCTATTCAAATAATTTGCCCACTTTTAATTAAAGCATAATGATTTACTATATTAAAAATATATTACAAGTGTATAACAGGAGTTACACATTTTCTTCAGATTATATTCCCATTATAGGCTCTCACAAGATATTAAATAAAATTCCCTATTCTGTACAGTGAATTTTTGTTGCTTATTGGCTTCTCGTATACTATAGTTTGGATCTGTTAATCTTATACTCTTAATTTACTCCTCTTTTCCTTGTTTTCTCCTTTGATAACTGTAAGTTTGTTTTCTATGTCTGTAACTCTGTTTCTGCTTTCTGTAGATTCATTTATATTATTTCCTAGATTCCAGATATAATGGATATCATAGAATATTTGTCATTCTCTGATTTACTTCACTAAATATAATATTCTCTAGGTCTACCCACGTTGCAGTAAATGGCTATATTTCATTACATTTTTATGATTGAGAATTATTCACTGTATTCATGCACCACATCTTCTTAAGCCAATCATCTGTTTATGGGCACTTGGGTTGTTTCACGTCTTGGCTATTATGAAGAGTGCTGCTGTGAATATTGGAATGCATACATCTTTTCAGATGGGCTTTTTTGTTTTCTTCACATATATAACCAGGAATAGGCTTGCTGGGTCATTTGACAGCTCTATTTTTAGTTTTGTTTTTGTATTTTTAGAAACTTCCATATTGTTCTCCATAGAGGTTGTACCAGTTTACATCCCCAGCAACAGTGTAGGAGCATTCCTTATTCTCCACACCCTCTCCAAAATTTGTTTGTAGACTATTGAATGATGAGCATTCTGAATGGTGCAAGGTGATAATTTGCTCATTTTTAATATAGTTGTTTGTCTCTTTACTATTCATTGCAGAGTTCTTTATGTACTCTGGGTATAAGTTCTCCATCAAACACATTATTTGTAAATATTTCCATCATTCTTTCTGTTGCCTTTTCACCATTTTGTAATATCATTTGGAATATAATTTTTTTTTATATCTGTGGTTTAATATATCTATTTTTTATGTGGTCACTTGTGATTTTGGAGTCATATATAAGAAACCACTGCCTAACCCAAATCACAAAGACTTCCATCTATGATTTATTCTATTAGTTATATATTTTTAGCTCTTACATTTAAGTCCACAAGCCAGTTTGAGCTAATTTTTGTTTATGATGTGATATAAGGGTCCAAATTTACTATTTTACATCTGGATGTCCAGCTGTCCCAGAGCCATATGTGGAAATGAATATTCTTTGCTTATTGAATTGTCTTGGCATCTCTACTGAAAATCGATTAAACATAAATAGACTAACACATCTAAAATTTGTTGAATGTTTGGGGAAGTGCAAGCTATCTTAGCTGAAATTTTGTCAAATATTTAAAAGGGTTTTGCTGTTAAGTAATTTCTTTCTTATTATGTTTTAATTTTGATTTTTATCAAATGACTATTTACCTGAATTGTTTCCTCAAAATAAACAATGCTATTTCTATGGTTTGAAAACAACTTTATAAAAAGGTATAAAAAGTCGAAAAATAATAGCATTTAAGTTAAATACTCATTAGAATTTTTGAACTGAACTTTTTCACTACCAATATTTTAACCTTTTTTGAGATATAGTAATAAACCTTGATAAATACATAAGTAGAGCGTTTCATTTATTCTTTACCTAAGTAAAAGAAGTGAAACTAAATTTCCTAGTGCTTAGCATTCTCTTATATTATTTATAAGAAAAAGACACTCATTTTAAGTGTTTATAAAATGTTATAACAATAATTAATTACATGAAGTATGCTTATCTACCTGTTTATTTAATAAAACATGTAAAGTACATTTTAAAGCCAAACTTCTCTCTACTTTTTAGTATATAGAAATGAAATTGATTTTCTTTTGGCTTTTTTTTTTTTTCAGTACATTTTTATCCTGTAGCAGTTCAGCTGATTAATTTTAGGAAAATTTCTGTATCACATTGGATTATCCTCATAAATAATTGTGCCATCTGCAAAAAGGGACTCTTATTGTTCCAATATAATCTATATAAATTTCTGCTCTTTTTGCTTTACTGAAATATGTAAACTGTGCAATAATTATAATGCTCTATTGAATAAGAATAGTGAGATCAGATCAGACTTCTTTGCCTTCTTCCTGTTTTCATGTGGAACAGTTTTGGTCTTTCACCTTAAAGTAAAAGTGTATACAGTTGTGTGTGTGTGTGTGTGTGTGTGTGTGTGTGTGTGTGTGTGTGTGCGCATACAATCAAGACTTTTAAAAAACAGAAGTAGATGTTTTCCTGAAATTCCCTTGCTTTCTCTGTGATTCAACAAATGTTGGCAACTTGACCTCTGATTCCTCTGCCTTTTCTAAACCCAGATTGTACGTCTGGAAGTTCTCAGTTCTCATACTACTGAAGCCTAGGTTGAAGAATTTGGAGCATAACCTTACTAGCATGAAAAATGAACACAATTTCCTGGTAGTTTGAACATTCTTTGGCACTGACCTTATTTATGATTTGAATAAAAGCTGACCTTTTCCAGTCTTATTGAGTGCAACAATTTAACAGCATCATATTTTAGGGTTTGAAATAGCTCAACTGGAATTACATCACATCCATTAGCTTTGTTTGTAGTGATACACCCAAAAGCCCACTTGATTTCACACTTAGAATGTCTGGCTCTATGTGAATGATATCATCATGGTTATCCTGGTCATTAAGGTCTTTTTTGTATAGTCCTTCTATGTATTCTTGACATCTCTTCTTAATATCATCTCTCTGTTAGGTCCTTGCCATTTCTGTCCTTTATCATGCCCATTCTTGCGTGAAATTTTTCCTTGATATCTCAAATTTTCTTAAAGAGATCTCTAGTCTTTCTCATTTTATTGTTTCCCTCTATTTCTTTGCATTGTTCATTGAAGAAGGCCTTCTTATCTCTCCTTGTTATTCTCTGGAACTCTATATTCATATATCTTTCCCTTTCCTTTTTACTTTTCATTTCTTTTCTTTCTTCATCTATCTGTAAAGCCTCTTCAGACAACCATTTTGCTTTCTTGAATTTCTTTTTCTTTGGAATGGTTTTGTTCACTGACTCTAGTACAGTCTTATGAAACTCTATCCATAGTTCTTCAGGACTCTGTCTACCAAATCTAATCCATTAAATCTATTGGTCACCTCCACTGTATAATCAAAAGGAGTTTGATTTAGGTCATACCTGAATGATCCAATGGTTTTCTTTGCTTTCTTCAATTTAAGTCTGTATTTTGCAATAGAGAACTTATGATCTGAGACACAATGAGCTCCAAGTCTTGTTTTTGCTCACTGTATAGAGCTTTTCCATCTTTGGCTGCAAAAAATATATAAATAAATAATTAATTAATTAAAAAAATCAATCTGATTTTAGTATTGACAATTTGGTGATGTCCATATGTAGAGTCCTCTCTTGAATTGTTGGAAAAGGATATTTTCTGTGACTCCTGTGTTCTCTTGATAAAACTCTGCTAGACTTTGCCCTGTTTTATTTTGTACTCCAAGGCCAAACCTGTTTGTCTCTCCAGGTATCTCTTGCCTTCCTAATTTGCATTCCAATCCCCTATGATGAAAAGGACAACTTTTTTTGGTGTTAGTTTTAGAATCTCTTGTAAGTCTTTATAGAACTGTTCAATTTCAGCTTCTTTGGCATCAGTGGTTGGGGCATAGACTTGGATTGCTGTGATATTTAATGGTTTGCATTGGAAACAAAATGAGATAATTCTGTCATTTTTGAGATTTAACCCAAGTACTGAATTTTGGACTCTTTGTTGAAATGAGGGCTACCTGGTTTCTCCTAAGGGATTCTTGCCCATGGTAGTAGATATAATGGCCATCTGAATTAAATTCATCCATTCTCATCCATTTTAACTGATTCCTAAGAGGCTGATGTTCACTCATGCTATCTCCAGCTTGATCACATCCAGTTTACCTTGATTCATGGACCTAACTTGCTAGGTTCTTATGCAATATCATTCTTTACAGCTTCAGACTTTAATTTCACCACCAGACACAGCTATAACTGAGCATTATTTCTGCTTATAGCCTTGTGGCTTCATTCTTTCTGGAGCTATTTCCCTCTGCCCTTCCAAAGTAGCATATTGGACACTTTTCGACCTGGGGGTTTCATCTTTGGTGTCACATCTTTTTGCCTTTCATACTGTTTTTTGGATTTGTAAGGCAAGAACACTGGAATGGCTTGCCATTCCTTCCTTCATTGGATCACATTTTGTCAGAATTCTCAACTCTGACCCATGGCTCATAGTTTCAAGGATTCCCATTATAAGGATATTCACTTTTTTTTTTTTTAATTTTCATATAGGATGAATTTTGGTACTTTGTGCACTTGGAACAATTTCTGTATTTTGGCTAGATGTCATATTTATGTGTGTAGACTTGTTTATAGTATTCCCTATTATCTTTTAGAGGCCTGTAGACTGTAGCTCAGATGGTAAAGAATCCACATGCAGTGCAGGAGACCTAGGTTCAATCTTTTGGTTGGGAAGATCCTCTAGAGAAGAGAATGGCAATCTACTTCAATATTCTTGTCTGAAGAATCCCCATTTACATAGGAGCCTGGTGGGCTACAGTCCATGGGGTCACAAAGAGTTGAACATGACTGACCGATTAAGCACAGACTCTATCTCCTTCCTCAATCTTGAAAAAGCAGTACAAGAGGTGTGACAACTCTATCTGTTGTCACCCTGTTTGTTTAACCTATATACTGATCACATTATGAGAAATGCCAGACTGGGTGAGTTACAAGCTGGAGTCAAGATAGGCAGGAGAAATATCAACAACCTCAGATATGCAGATGAAACAACTCTAATGGCAGAATGCAAAGCAGAACTAAAGAGTTTCTTCATGAGAGTGAAGGAAGAGAGTGAAAGACCAAGCTTTAGACAAAGTACTAAAAGAAACCTAAGATCATGGTATCCAATCCCATTACACTATGGCAAGTAGAAGAGAAAAATGTGGATGTAGTGACAGATTTCCTCTTGGGCTCCAAAATCACTGTGGACAGTGATTGCAGCCATGAAATCAGAAGACTATTGCTTATTGGCAGGAAAATGATGATAAACCTAGACAGTGTGTTGAAAAGCAGAGACATTACTCTGCCATCAAAGGTCTGTGTATTCAAGGCAATGGTCTTCCCAGTGGCCATATACGGTTGTGAGAGCTGGACTGTAAAGAAGGTAGAACACCAAAGAATTGATGCCTTCAAACTGTGGTGCTGGAGAAGACTCCTGAAAGTTTCTTGGACAGGAAGAAGAGCAAAACAATCAATCTTAAGGGAGATAAACCTTGAATATTCATTGGAAGGTCTGGTACTGAAGCTGAATTTCCAATAATTTGGTCATCTGATGCACACAGACAACTCATTGGAAAAGTTCCTGATGCTGGGAAAGATTGAGGGCAGAAGGAGAAGAGGGTGTTAGAGGATGAGATGCCTGGACCACATCATGAATGCAATGACCATGAACTTGGGCAAATGCCAGGAGATGGCGAGGGAGAAGGAGACCGGGCATTCTGCAGTCCATGGGGACACAAAGAGTTAGACACGATTGGGTGACTAAGCAAGCAAGAGTGTATGTTCTGTTTTATTGCTAATTGGTAGTGTTTTCTCTCTGTTTACATTGTCAGTATTGCTAGAGTTGTGTCAATTTTATTGACATTTTCAAAGAACCTAACATTTGTTTCATTGACATTGTCAACTTTTTTTCAATTAGTTTATGTTCTTTTTATCAATTACTTCATTCATGTGAGTTTGGATTGTTTTGCTCAACTTTTGTGTGTGTTGTGGGGGAATGTTGTGATGAAAATTAAAATGTTTAATTTGAAAATGTTCCTCTATTCTAGCATAAGTATTTAGTGTTATAAATTTTCCTCTAAGCACCATTGTAGCTGTATCACAGTTTTTGATATGTTGTATTTCATTGCCATTCAGTTCATGTATTGTTTTTATTTCCCTCTGACTCATGGATCATTTAGAAGACAGCTAAATGATCTCATTATTGACAGAGCATACACTTCGTGTCATGTCAGTTTTTATTGTACTTTGTTGAAAACTGTTTAGTGACCCCAGATATTGTCTACCTTGGTATATGTTTCATAGATATATGAAAATAATGGTTATTATACTGTTGTTGGCTGATTATAACCTATTGATGGATAGTGTTATTGAGTCCATCTATATCCTTACACAATTTCTCGATTATTTTCTCTATTTTTTTTTGGCTGTATTTTGCTATTTATATGAAATTCTAGGACAAGAAAACTAGTTCCTGTTAGCTAAATCAAAATAGGGGCATCATTCAGAAAATCCCCACTGGCTATCTATTTTACATATGGTCAAGTATATGCTTCAATACTACTGTCTCAAGTCATCCAATCCTCTCCCTCACCCACTGTGACTAAATGTCTGTTCTTTATGTCTGTGTCTCTTTTGATGCCATCAAAAAGTATCATCAGTACTGTCTTTCCAGATTCCATATAATATGTGTTAATATGCGATATTTGTTCTTCTCTTTCTGACTTACATCAGTCTGCATTATAGGCTATAGGTTCATCCACCTCATTAGAACTGACTCAAATGTGTTCCTTTTTATATCTGAGAAATAGTCCATTCTGTATATGTACCACTATTATTCAACATAGTTTTGGAAGTGCTAGCTACAACAATCAGACAAGAAAAAGAAATAAAAGAAATTCAGAGTAGCAAAGAAGTAAAACTCTCACTGTTTGCAGATGGCATGATTCTTTATATTGAAAACCCTAAAGATGACACTGGAAAATTATTAGGCTTCCCCTGGCACTAATGATAAATAATCTGCCTGCCAATACAGGAGATGTAAACGATGGGGGTTCTATTCCTCAGTCAGGAAGATTCCCTGGAGTAGGAAATGACAACCCACTCCAGTATTCTTGTCTGGAGAAGCCCATGAACAGAGAAACCTGGCAGGCTACAGTCCATAGGGTTGCAAATAGACATGGAAGCAATCTAGATGCCCATCAACTGACGAATGGATAAGAAAGCTGTGGTACATATACACAATGGAATATTACTCAGCATTACAAAAAAATTCATTTGAATCAGTTCTACTCAGGTGGACGGAACTGGAGCCCATTATCCAGAGTGAAGTAAGCCAGAAGGAAAAACAACAATACAGTATACTAATGCATATATATGGAATTTAGAAAGACGGTAACAAGAACCCAGCATGTGAGACAGCAAAAGGAACACAGATGTATAGAACAGACTCGTGGACTCTGTGGATGAGGGCAAGGGTGGGATGATATGGGAGAATGGCATTGAAACATGTTAATTATCATATGTGTAATCAATCGCCAGCCCAGGATTGATGCTCAGGGCTGGTGCATCGAGATTTCCCGGGGGGAGGGAGGAGGGAGGGAGGAGGGAGGGGTGTTCTGGAGGGGGAGCATATGTAAACCCATGGCGATATCATGTCATTGTATGGAAAAACTAATAAAAAAAAAGAAAAAAAATAAAAGCCTTGTTCAGAATGTCAAAAAAAATAATAGTGGTGAAAGTGGGCATTCTTATCTTCTTCTTGAATTTGCAGAAAATTCTTTCAGCGTTTCACCAATGAGAACAACATTTTCTGTGACTTTGTCATATATGACTTTTATTATGTTGAGGTATGTTCCTTCTACACCTACTTTCTGGAGAGTTTTTATCATAAATGGATGATGAATTTTGTCAAAAGTTTTCTTGCACCTGCACCTTGAGATGATCATATTGATTTTATCTTCTAGTTTGTTAAGATGGTATATGACATTTATTGATTTGCGTCTACTGAAGAATCCTTGTATCCCTGGGGTAAAGTCCACTTGATCAAGATGTATGATCATTTTAATGTTTTGTTGGATTCTGTTTGCTACGATTTTGCTGAGGATTTTTGCATTTATGTTCATCAATGATATTGGCAGGTGATTTTCTTCTTTTGTGGCATCTTTGTCTGGTTTAAGTATCAGAGTGATGGTAGTCTCATAGAATGAGTTTGAGAGTTTTTCTTCCTCTGCAATTTCCTGGAAGAGTTTGATGAAGATAGGTGTTAGTGGTTCTCTAAACTTTTGGTAAAATTCACTTATGAAGCCCTGTGAAAGTGTGAAAGGGAAAGTGCAGGTTACTCAGTCATGACTGTCTCTTTGAGACCCCATGGACTATATAGTCCATGGAATTCCCCAGGCCAGAATACTGGAGAGGCTGGCCTTTCCCTTCTCCAGGGGATCTTCCCAACCCAGGGATTAAACCCAGGTCTCCCACATTGCAGGCAGATTCTTTACCAGCTGAGCCACAAGGGAAGCCGAAGAATACTGGAATGGGTAGCCTATCCCTTCTCCAAGGGACATTTCCAACCCAGGAATTGAACCGGGGTCTCCTGCATTGCAGGCAGATTCTTTACCAACTGAGCTGTCAGGGAAACCCATGAAGCCACATGGCCGTGGGCTTTTGTTTGTTGGAATATTTTTATTACAATTTTGATTTTCTTGTTTGTGATTTCTCTGTTTCACATTTTCTATTTATTCCTGGTTATGGTTTGGAGTGTTATACATTTCTAAGCATTTGTCTATTTCTTCCAGATTGTCCATTTTATTGGCATGCACATAGTAGTTTCTTGTGATCCTTTGCATTTCTGTGTTGTCATATATATTTTTTAAATTTAATTTCTAATTTCATTGATTTGAGTCTTCTCCCCTTCATTCTTGATTAGTGTGACTTAAGGTCTGTCAATTTTGTTCATCTTCTCCATGAATCAGCTTTTAGTTTTATGGGCTTTTTGCTATAACCACCTTTATAGTTAAGGGTCTACCTGCAGTGCGGGAGGCCTGGGTTTGATCCCTGGGTTGGGAAGATCCTCTGAAGAAGGAAATGGTAACCCACTCCTGCATTCTTGCCTGAAGAATATCATGGATGGAGGAGCCTGGCAGGCTCCAGTCTGTGGGGTCACAAAGAGTCAGACATAACTGAATGACTTCACTTTGGCTTTCACTCACATGGAATATCTTTTTCTAGCTGCTCAATTTTAGTCTGTATGTGTTCTTAGGTGTGAGATTGGTTTCTTGTATACAGCATATATAGGAGTCTTGTTTTTTTTATCCATTCAGCAAATCTCTGTCTTTTGCTTGGAGCATTCATCCCTTACACATTTAAGATAATTATTGAAATGTATGATCATGTTGCCATTTACTTTATGGCTTTGCATTTGTTTTTGTAGGCCCTTTCCGTTTGTGTTTCCTGTCTAGATAATTTCCTTTAGCATTTGTTGAAGACTTGATTTGATGGTGCAGAATTCTTTTAACTTTCGCTTGTTGCTTGTCTCTAAAGCTTTTGATTTTTCCTTTGAATCTGAATGAGATGCCTGCTATATAGGGTAATCTTTGTTGTAGGTTTTCCTTTTCATCACTTTAAGTATACCCTGCCATTCCATTCTGGCCTGCAGAGTTTCTCTTGAAAGAGCATCTGTTAGCCTTATGGGGATCCTCTTATGTTGCTTTTCTCTTGCTGCTTTTATTATTAAAATTCTTCTTTCTTCTCTATACAAGTGTGTGAATCTCTTTCAGTGTTCTTGTCTGATGAGAATGCTTTACCACTAGTCTAGGAGTTTTGCCTTCTATTCTGTTTGGTCCATGAAGTCTTAAGGATACTGTAAGGGATTGGGACTGAATCCCAGAGGCATGAGATTGAGCTCCAGGAATTTGGACCACCAGAGAACTCCTGACCCCATGGAACATTATAGTCAAGAGCCCTGCAAAAGACCTCCATCTCAACACTAAGAACAGGTGGCTATGAGCCATTTCTCAGCTCATAAGTGTGGTTTGGCATGATCTCTGTGGTGAATTTTCTCCATTTCACTTTCTGAGAACCTGTCTTGCTGCCCTTTGAGGTTCCAAAGACTCTTCTCCCTGATCTGACCTGTGAAACCTTTGTGTGTGAAAACTTTTCCTCCTTTATGACTCCATCCCTGGGATGCAGGTCCCTATCCTGAATTCCTTTGTCTCCCTTTTTGCATTTATCTTTTCCCCCACCCCATTCCAAGGAAATTGGTTTGCCTTTTTGGAAGTCTGGGGTACTCTGCTAGCATGCAAAAGATGTTCTATGGGAGATTTTCCACATGCAGATAATTTTTAGATATATTTGTAAGGGAGAAGTTGGTCTCCCAATTCTATTCCTCTGCCATCTTGCAGGTCCCCCTATTTTATCTATTTTTTAAAGAGAAATATTTAAGTTTCCAACTCTAACTGTAGATTTATCTGTTTTTCTTTCAGTTCTATTAGTTTTTGCTTTTCACACTTGGTAGCTAAGTATATTGATGAAAATACATTTAGAAATGCCATGTCTTAGTGGTCAATTCATCCTTTTCTAATTCTCTAATGTTTTTCTTTGTCTCTGGCAACTCTCTTAGCTGAAGTCTACTTTGTCTGATATTACTATTAGTCTTTGAGCTTTTTTTGGATTAATATTTACATGGTATTTAATTTTCCATGTTTTTACTTTCTACATATTTCCATTGCCATAATTGACATGAATGAAGTCTGTAGAGAGTATAGCATAGAGGCTGTTTTTAATCTACTCTGTCAATGATTTTCAGTTATTCTACTGACAGCATTTGTATTTAATGTAATTATTAAGGCTTAAATAAAATTTTCTCTCTTTTTATCATTTTCTTTTTGTTTTCTGCTTTTCATTTTCCTTT
Source organism: Antilocapra americana (assembly GCA_007570785.1). Lineage (NCBI taxonomy): Eukaryota > Metazoa > Chordata > Mammalia > Artiodactyla > Antilocapridae > Antilocapra > Antilocapra americana. Next base: position 51,538,827 of record ML660197.1, on the reverse strand, counting down.
TTCTGTCTGACTGGATTTCTTAAACAATTTTTAGATTGTATTTGGTTTTAAATCTTTTGTTTTGAGTATATCTCATTGTATATTTCTATTAGTGCTTTCTCTTCCTACTACTACAGATATTTTGACATAACACAGCCTACTGGTATCCAGTCTTTTACAAGTTCATGTGAAGTTAGAAAATTCAACTTCCCTTATATGCCACACACTCTACTATTGAGAATTTTCATTGAGTTTTATACTTTAGTTATTGTTTTGCAGTCCTAACTTATGATTTTATTTTTCTTTCTATATTCAATTTATTTACAGATACTTTACTTTTTTGTTTATAGAATGTCTATAATCACTTGGTGAAGAATTTTTATTTTGATTGGCTTAGTTTTTTTTTAATGAATAATTCTACATCTTTGTCATCTCAGTGTTGGTATCTGTTGGTTGTCTTTTCATTCAAGGCAAAGGAGAGAGTTTCCCAATTTTAATGAGGTGACTGATTTTTCTACTGAAACCTGAACATCTTAGGCATTATGTTATTTAACCTTCTGTTTTAACTTGTCTAACAAGGGAAGAGAGGATACCACCTCATTTCTGCCAGGTGTAGGTGAAAATAGCCCATTAACACCTGAGAGAGACTCTTGTTATTGCTGGGCAGTATTGAGCACTGGGCCTCTGCTGACACATTCAACGGGAAGAGTAGGAGAATTGTGTTATTACTCACCATGTGATCCCTATTGACATGGGCTGATGGCTTCATGACTGTTGGGCATGGACAAAAGTCTTGACTCGCCACTAAAATTTCTTTGACCTTATTCATTGGGAAATTGGAGGGTTGCCTCATTGCTATTGATTGACAGAAAGCCCAGGCTCCCCAAGTAGTTGTTATTGACACTGGGTAGGGGCACCAGTCCCTGCACAGTGCAATGACTATTTCAGTTTCCTTCTTGGTTTTTCTGACATTATCCCAGCAGATATGTTGGGATTCATCACTAGGTTCTGGTGAAACCAGAAGAGTAGACTTTCCATAAGGCCCTTGCTGATGTAGGTGAGTATGGGACATCCAGTTTGTTTCTGTGGCATTGGCTGGAATAGAACAATTATTTTAAAAGTGTTTTCTGTCTTGCTAGGTTGACATTTTCTTGATCATTTATAGAGAGAACTGGGTTTTGTGTATTTTTTTTTAATCTGTACTTCTTTCCATTTGTATTCACTGATTTCTTCAGCTCTAAGTCTGGGATATTAAAAAAAGAAAAAAGAAAGAAAAAAGAAAACCATCACACCTCTCTTCTTCTTTTTTTTTTTTTTGGATCCCAGGGTACCTTGATGATCTGCTACATTTCCCCACCACTGTTTAGTCTTCTTATGTTGTTTTTAGCAAAGTGTTTAAAGTTTCTAATTTTGTTTAGTAGAAGGAATAGGAAAATTTTGGCTACTTCATCTTCCCATAAGCAGACATAATCCTTTATCCATTTTTACCAGAAGTGATTAGTTTCCAACAATTTAAAAGCTTATTTTTGCATTAATCCATTTTTAAAATACATTTCCTCCTTTATTTGTTCATTTTTGATTTGTTGGTTGTTTGAAGTCTTGAAAGGAAATACTCACATTTTGGTTAAGGCTCAATTATTACTTTAGATAAGTGAGTGTGGCGAATTTGTAGAATACTGGACTAAAGTTTAGAGCTAGAACATTATCCTAAATTTTTGGAGAATGTAAATGAAGATTTTGCTGTTTTTAAAGTTCTTTGTGAATGTATAAGAGTGTATATAGATTTATAGCTCTAAAATGTATATGCATTTTACTGCCTATTATGGTATTTGATTACTTATTTTTTTTTATTGTCATTGCCTGACAATCCAGAGATATTAAAAAATCAGCCCAGTTGCCAAACCAACAACACGAAGAAAAGAGTTTATCGTTGTTCATCATATAATAGTCCTGGGATCTAGCACCATGCCTGGTACACCTGATAAACCAATAAAATTTTGGTGAATGAATAAATAAAATGACTGCCACCATCATTCCTAGAATATACCTACTTAATGCTCTTGTGATGTGAATTATAAAAATGTGCTTACTTGTCACTTTGAAGTTGAATTGAGATTCCCAAAGGTTTTGTTAGAAGAAAAATACATGACTATGGTTAATATTCAGTGGTTTAAGGTACCTTCTTTAAAATTTTATGAATTATTCAAGCAAATAATAACGATTAAAGCTTCTAGGAGCAGCAAAAGACCTAATATTATAAGACATCTGGAGAAAAGACTGAGAGAGCAGAGTTAAGGAAATAGAGCTGCTGAAGGTTAGAGGAAAAAATAGTACATGGTGATTACTGAATATTATGCACCTCTCACATTCCCCATGCTCCAGTTTATTAATAAAAATGTAAGGTTAATTCCATTGGTATTCAGTGGATTTTGAATTATTTGAGGATTTATTTTAAAAGTGCTTAAAATTTGAGGGGCATAAATAGGAGTCACCAAAAGCCTTCAGGTGATCTTCCATTTTACATGAGCCCCTGGAATATGCCTTGCTTATCCATTCTAAATGTCTCTGTCTCTGACACATAGTAGGAACTCAGTAAATGGTTATTGATTAAATATTAAATTTGCTATTTAGATATTATTCTTTTAGATCTCCCTTTCTTAAGATGAAAAACTGCAGCCAAGAGGCACTGTTTTACTCATCCCAGATAGCACTAGAAAAGTTCAGTCATAATTTCTAGATAGCCTTATTTACCACCTCTCTAGACCGTGGAATGGTGTGTGTTTTAAGTTTATTGTAAGATGGTTCAATGCAATAAATAAATATATTGACTCAATATTAAAGTGCCAAATAAATGATGCAGAAAAGTAGCAATTAATGCCCACTGGAACAATACTAAATAATCTAGAAATGAAAGAGAGAGAGAGAAAAAAAAAAAAAAACAGAAACAGGAATAAAGAGGACTTTCATTCCAAAGAATATATGTTTTTCTTTCTATTCAGATTTCCCCAATGCTAATTTGCAGCATTAAACCAAAGAGGTTTCAAATAAATAAAATAGGCTCCTAGGCTCGTCAGTGGAATGCTCAGAAGAAGTAAAAATGTATATATTAGAGTGATCAGGGTATTGATTAAATTTCAGCATTTGCCAACATGCTTTCCAAAGTTAAAATGAAAAATAGCAGTTAAAATCTAAGGCAAGATTTAACAGCAAATAGAGAACCCCAGTCATTCGTCATGGATATCTGAGGATTTACTATTGCTAATAGAGACTTGCAATGGCATAATAGTCACAGCAGTCGTTAATTAAGGAAGGGAGGGAATGTCAGACAAGAGAGAAACAAATAGTCGAGAGAAATAATAATGCAGCCTTAGGGCAGGATCTTGGTTCCCCATCAAGGGATTCACATAACAATATCTTTGAATTATTTTTCAGATACTGAAATCCCCTCTAGGTAGCAGAAGCTAGCAATTAATTTTGCTGCCCACAAACATGTAGACCCCAGAAGAGTTGGAACCTGAAAGTTGGTGATGCTGACTCCTGCTTACCTTACCACTAACGCATCAGAAGACTGCAAGACTGTCACTATTTTGATCATTATTACATACTTCTGATCATGAGACCTGACTGTAAGATGTCTCCCTATTCCCCAGGGAGCAAGTTCTTGGGGCACTAGCCTACTGTGTTCCTTCCTTGCCTGGCAAAAATAAAGCTACTCTTGCTCTCTCCTCTATAACTATGACTCTGTATAGAATATTCAGGATTAATGCATAGAGAGCCAAGATTATGGCACCATCATGCCCCCTCCAGGTGGGTCACTCTCCCAGCACCTCTACAGGTTCACCAGTCTGGAAGCTCTCTGAACAGCTTCCTTTTGAATTTGTATGGAAATTTAATTTATAGACATAAATGATTAAATCATTGGTCATAAGCAATTGATTTACTCTTCATTCCCTTTTCTCTCTCCTGAAGTCAGGGGTTGGAAATGAAAATCCCAACCCTCAAACTACATGACTTTCTCCCTGGCAATCAGCTCCCCAGATTATGAGCTTTCCGAAGTTCACTTCATTCAAATAACAAAAGACATCTTTATCATTCTAGACACTTGTAATTCCAACTTAGTAAAATGCAGTGGTTTGGGGAGCTGTGAGTCAGGAACTTTATACAAAGATCAAATACGTATGATAATGTAATTTGGTCATCTGAATGACCAAATGTATATTTATTAAAAATCACAATATTACCTAAGGAAAAAATAATTTTCAGAATTAAACATTTTAATTTTAAAGTTTATGATAAATGGGACAATGGAAGATGGCTATTATTGAAGAAGAAATATTTAACAAAATATACTATGCAATCTTGGCCAAATTTTTCAAATTTCTATGCTTTTCTATGCTTATTTCAAAAAAGTGTGATATTCACAACATAGATCTATTGTTACAATTCAATTAGAATCAATAGAACTCTTAATGACCTATCTTAGAGCTCTCTCCCACTTATTTCTTTCCCATCTCTTTTATATTGGGTTTCCTGACAAGCTTGCTTTGAGATGGAAATTATCATGAATAAAGTTTGTTGAAGGATGCTATCAGAGTCATCACCCAGAGGTGACTATTGGGGGCAGAATAGACAGAAGCTTGTCTGCAACGTAGTCTCAACAAAACTTTCAGCTGACCCACTATGACTTCTGAAGCTGAGATGACTCTTCAGAATTGTTCCAAATTAGGCTGCAACCTGATCATTTATACTTCATACAGACCAATTATTCATTACAGGCTGCCTGAGAATGGGGCCTATCTTTGAATGAAGCCACTCCCTTTACTTGAGAGCATCTCAACATAGCTAAGTATCTTAGTTATGAAGGCCACCTCACCTCAATGATACAGCTGACACTAGATACTGAAAGCAAAAGATGTGAGCATTCTTGGCATGTTTTACAGATAAGGCATAGTTACTTGTTATACCACTGAAAAATGAGATGATACATTTTGAGAAGAGTATAAAAAGCATAAAAAACCATGTAGCAGATCCCAGGCCTCAATTGCACTTTTTTTTCCTCCTAGAATACACATCCCTACTCTTGCAAAGCCATCCTCAATCAACAGTGTTGTATTAAGTTGATTTGGGGATGTGATGCAGTCTTTACTCATTTTGGAAAACTCAGGCTATTAGAAGAAAGAACAGTACTATATTCAATTTACTTAAAAACAGGTTCAGTGGTATGATTTCATAAATACACCCCCCCATGTCTCATTTTCATGAAGATCTCAAGGGTAAAACTGTCAGAGAGCATTACTGAAATACTTCTGTACCAGAAAAACAACAAAACTCAAGAGACTCAGTATAAAATTATTATTACTTTAAGTGTTATTTCTTTTATAGCTACATGAATGCCTTATAGTGGTTTCAGTAAATAAAATACATTATATAAAATATGAGAACTAAAGAGCTTACATTATAAAGACTAGACTACAAATGGACTGCAGGTGCTTAAAAAATGAGGATGATACTGACTTTAGAGGATTGGAAACAAAGAGGGGAAAGAAGTAATCTAGTTCTGAAGGTTGGAAGTTGCTAAAACATGAATTTTATTCAACCATTTCACTGGGATTTAGACCATAGGAAATAGTCAAACCATGCAAATAAAATTCGGCCTATTATAGATTAAAAATAAAATATAAATTTTTAAAAAGTCACCAACAAGAGTGCTAGGATACAGTGGAAAATAAATACAAATTTCTTTTTCTCCCATACTGCCCCACTTTTTTCAGCCACCTCACCAATTTCTTTCCCAAATTTCTCTTCAAATATTCTGTTCTTTCCTCCTGTACATTCCTCTTCTTTTTTGCTCACACAGCTAGAACAGGGCTCTTTAATATAGACTTTTTCACATTTTCAATGTAATCCCTTGGTGATTATTCCACAAACATGCTATCCTCAAGTCACTTCGAACTTCTATAGTTGCCCAAAGAATCTTTGAAATTCTAAACCCATATTTCAGAAAAGGAAAAAAAAAATCTTTCTACTATTTTGCTGCCTCAAATTCTTTTCAAAATGGATAAAACTCTTTAATGTTGCTCATTCATCTTAGACATTCGTCATTTCAGATTTCTGGGCTTCCCAGAGGGCTCTGTGGTAAAGGACCCTCCTGCCAATAAGGGACACATAAGACATATGGGTTCGATTCCTGGGTCATTAACACCCCTGGAGAAGGAAATGTGAACCCACTACAATACTGTTGCCTGGAAAATTCCATGGACAGAAGAGTCTGGCTGGTACAGTCCATGGGGATAGCAAAGAGTCAGGCACAACTGAGCTCACACACACACATACATACATACAGGGTTAGTTATGCATCCTTCCTTGTTCTAACAACAAACTGCTCTCACTCATTGTCATATATCCTACTGTTGGCTCCTGGGCATAGTTGATCTACTTATTTTAGTCCCACAGGAGCATAAGCCTAGCTTATTTTTTTTTCTGTTGGGCTTGCATTGTATCTCTCAAGTTCACCCTATGCCCTATATACTCTTCTTATTTCCTATTTATTCTCTCCCAAACACAAAATCAAGTCCATGGCTTCAACTTGGCAAACCTCAGTTAATGATTTCAACTTGTGTGTGTGTGTTTGTAGTCTTCTTCATCATATGGACATTAACATAAAGATCATTTTCCATTCTTTGTGCTAATAGAAAACAAAGTTTTCTAGGTCAATTATTAACCAAGAATTCTTAGCTTGCTGGATTCTTTGTTCTGACCTCTGGAAGCAGAACACCTTTACTTTCTCTGAAATAAGAATGGAGTGCATGGAGTTTATACAGAAAGTGCAGAGACACTAGCAACGAATAGAAAGTGATTTCAGGAAAAAGAAAGGGAGAGTCAATCCTAACACTAGCCCAAGCCCTAACCCTAAGAGAAAATAAAAGATTGGTGACTTCAGAGTGGGGATTAAGCTTAATGCTATGGAAAAACTCAAAGGTCACCTTAATACACTTCTTCAGTTCAGTTTAGTTTGGTTACTCAGTAGTGTCTGACTCTTTGCAACCCCATGGACTGCAGCACTTCAGGCTCCCTGTCCATCACCAGCTCCTGGAGTTGACTCAAACTCATGTCCATTGAGTCGCTGATACCATCCAACCATGTTGTCCTCTGTTGTCCCCTTCTCCTCCTGCCTTCAATCTTTCCCAGCATCAGGGTCTTTTCAAATGAGTCAGTTCTTCACATTAGGTGGCCAAATTATTAGAGTTTCAGCTTCAACATTAGTTCTTCCAATGAACATTCAGGACTGATTTCTTTTAGGATAGACTGGTTGGATTTCCTTGCAGTCCAAGGGACTCTCAAGAGTATCTCTCCAACACCACGGTTCAAAAGCATTGATCCCTTGGCTCTCAGCTTTTTTATAGTCCAACTCTTACATCCATACATAATTACAGGAAAAACTATAGCCTTGACTATGATAAACTTCTTGCTAAGGGTCAAAAAGACAAAACTATTCACCTCCCAACATTTATCTTTCATTGTTTAAAGGCTTTCCCCAAAAAGACATTTGTTTACATACAACAGAGTACTACAACCTGAGAGAAACACTCTTTAACAAAGATGCAGATTTTGATCATTAGAATTCAGGCTAGAATGCAAGGACAGTGAGTAGGCTGAAGGCATATGGATAGAATATCAATAGCATCTGCCATAATCCAATAATAAGTACATTCTTGGCTCATTTCACATTATGATTTAAAAATATGGGATCTTCCTAGTCTCCCTCCTTATCTCCACATATCTCACAGAGCATATGTTCTACCACCAATTTACTTCATTAGTTTTTACTAACACAATACATAAAACAGTGCTAACAATGATAAATACAAGACAATGTCTTTAAAAGCCTCCTTTACTTGCATTTTATTGTTTATTCTAACATTACGATACTCTGTTAGATTAGGGTCCTTTGTTTTCAGTGCTTCTACCCCTTACATACTGAAAGTGAAAGTGAAAGTCATTCAGTCATGTCTGATTCTTTGCAACCCCATGGACTATAATGTCCATGGAATTCTCCAGGCCAGAACACTGAAGTGAGTACTCTTTCCCTTCTCCACAGGATCTTCCCAACCCATGGATCAAACACAGGTCTTCCACATTGAGGTGGATTCTTTACCAGTTGAGCTGCAAGGGAAGTCCATGCAGACTTTGGTATAAATGGCTGAAAAATAGTAAACAGGTGACACTGTTCCTAACCTAATCCCATTTCTTCTCATCTGTAGTTTTTTAAAGTATTCAGTCCCAGTCCTCACCCAAAGCAGTGCAGCCCGCCCCTCCCTGAGCAGCCGGTGCTTGCTAGTGGGGGATGGGGCATCTGGGCTGCCACTCGGCTGGGAGTTGCGGTTAGGTACTTAATCTGTGGGGTTTAATTATTTATCTATTTTTGCTCCCAGTTATTTTGCCCTCTGAGACTCGCCACAGATCTGTCAGGGAGAATGTTTCCTGATGTTCGGAAACTTCTCTCTTTTTAAGATTCCCTTCTCGGGATGGATCTCCATCCCTACCTCTTTCACGTCTCTTTTTATTTTTTATATTTTGTCCTACCTTCTTATGAAGACAATGGGCTGCCTTTCTGGGTGCCTGATGTCCTCTGCCAGCAATCAGAAGTTGTTTTGTGGAGTTTGCTTAGCCTTTAAATGTTCTTTTGGTGTATTTGTTGGGGAGAAAGTGGTCTCCCCGTCCTATTCCTCCACCATCTTAGGACCGCCTCCTGCATTTTAATAACATAAATATGATTCAAGATTATTGACACAGGCATGACAATCCAGAGTATTAAAAATTATTTGTTCTTCTCAATCAGATATAAAACAATAAAGACACCAAACATAGCTAGTTAGAATATAGCTAGAAGTTTGGGTGCACTTGGGGGACAAGGAGAGAGGCTTAGAGAGGGATCAGCATGTTATTAGGCAACATTAGGAAACCTATTAGAGTGCAAATCAATGGCCACTATGGAGAGAACTAATAAACACCAAATGGAGCATAAATGCCACCCTCTTCAGATTCTGTAGATACTGATCTGAACACCCACACTTAGATATTGAGGATTCTTAGAGAAATAAATGCATTCACTGGATTCTTCCTCTTTCCCTGTTCACAGAGGTTATAGTTTAAGTCCACCTGAAAAGGGTGCTCTGCATAGTTTCAGAGCTGATATCCTTTAAAAACCCCAGAAAAGTTTCCTGCTGGACTGGGAAAGAAATTGAGGTCCTTTCACTGTGGAAAAAGCTGTTAGGAAATAAGGAATCTTTTTGTTATTACTCTGGTAGCTTTTTAATCTTGCCGTTTGTTTAATAAAACTTGTGTTATCACAATTGTTAACTACAGGAAGAGGTTACTCTGAGTCAGATTAAACGCTTGGGGGGAAAGGTCCAAATTTGACTCATTCTTGTGATACAAAATCCTTACAAATGTGAAATAATGTGTGTGTCCTATCTATATGTGCAGTTGTTTTACCAGATGTTCATGCTTCCCCCAGGCTCTTCAGCAGGAAAGTTTCACCAATTTGCTGACAGATGGATTTAGAAGATGCAAATGACAATGTTTAAAATTTTCCTTCTGGCAAACTACTGCGTGTGTGCAAGTATGTGTGTTCTGAAGAAAATTAAGCACAACAACAACAACAAAAAGGTTTTTGTAACTAGTTAAGCTTTTCTGTGAACACTTGCTTCAAATTCTAGAGTCTACCTTAAACAAAGAGTATGAATGACTATAATTAAAAACTCTTCCATGGAAAGAGAGAAATTGCTGAGTCTTTAGAAAGCAGTCTCCCTCTGGTTAAAATGCCATTTTCTTTTCTTTAATATTTATCTGTGTGGAGAGACTGATTAGAAATAATTAAAATATGAACAAGGATATCAACACTAATGAGTATCTATTTTGAATACATTTTAAAATAATATACAAAATGAGATGTTTTGATATTTCTGCCCTTTAGCAAAGGATGGATAAACAGAAGAGAACTCAGGTCCAAGATCAAAGCCAAAATGGATAACATGAAATTTTTGAAGAGAAAGCCTCTACATAAGAACATATTGTAGGAAAGTATAGATCACCAGTGATATCTTCCAGTTAGCATATCACTAGGTCATATCACTATCCTGAAAAAGTACACTCATACACATACATACACTTTACATAAACCAGTGAAATTTGATTGAATTGCTAAATCAAATGAGGCAGTGGTGCAAAAGTGTGATGAGATATCCCATAGTAGATATCAGCAGGATCTTTTCCTTGAGTGTGAGAGAATGTAAATCTAGATCCTGGGCTTCCTATTTGGTGGGAAAGGTAGGAGATAGGTAGGTCCCAGGCTGAGCAGTTGCAATCAATCTCCTGCTGACACTTTGAGACAAGAGCAGAACACTGGGCTCTGATTGGGTGAAGATAATACAATTTCCTCAATCTTGAGGTCAAAAGCATTTTCCAGAATAACTCATGTGCAGAGAAGGCCCTCAGTCTAGGGAGAGGCCGATAAAGAGAGGAGCCACTATCCCATAATATGCCTTGCCTTCACACTGGAATCCATCTTGGTTAAGAGATGCACACATTCCATCCAAAAGGACACTGAGAAAGGTCAAATATGGACACAAGCAAAATGATTGGCTGGAGACACCCAGAAGACTGCCCCAATATAAGCCACCTCTAGGGGGAAGCAGCCTGGTGGTCTACAGTCCATGGGCTCACAAAAGAGTCAAGCAGGACTCAGTGACTAAATAACAACAGCAACATTAGGAGCAGCTCACTCTTTGAGTTCACTCATGTGCACCCTTCCACATGTACTTGGCTTGTAATAAACACTTTATCCATTTCACAGTCTTGGTCTGTTTGCTGAACTCTTTCTTCAAAGAAGGCATGTACTGAAGTCTGGTTCCAGCTATTTCCCCTTGAATTCAAATAGAGGCAGGCAGCCTTGCTCATAATTAAGGATTCAGGCTCTGGAAGAAGCTGAAGTTTCTAATGAGGAGATTGCAAAGGCATTTATGATGAATATCAAAGAAGGAAATAAATGGAAAAGATTGATATCATGCTTAGCTTTCAGAGAGTTCTCTACATATCTTAAGTTCTTTATCATTTTCTCAAAATTGATTGATTCAAATTAGCATATTATCAATCTGACAGTAAGGGAATACCAATAAAAACACAAATCTTGTTTTGTTTTAATGGTCTTTGAAATGCAGATGCAAATTTTGTCAACCATGAATTTATCAGATGGGAAATAAATGTAAGACTGGCCTTGTCACATAGGTGAGGTAGACAAAATGCCAGCTATGTTTTTCTTTTTTTTTTTTCCCCAGCTGTACTTCTCTGTCTCATGATGTTCTACAAGTTAGTGAACTGAATTACATCTGTACCCTTACACTTGAAGATGTCTGTAATCAGAAACATAAATGGTGCATCTGGTAGGCATCATGTGTAAAGGGAGAAGCCACTGATATGGGTAATGTGATCATCATAATTGGGTTTCTTCCTTTTTTCCTGCTAAGTTTAATCTATAAAGTTTAATCTTACTTTAAGTTTAAGTAATCTATAAAATTTAATCATACTTAAAATCTATATATTTTATATACAGATTATATTTTATATTATATATAGATTATATTTTCTTAATATAATATTATATTATATTATAATATGTTATTTTATATTATATTATAATATTGTATATATTATAGTATTATATTATATTTAAGTAATCTATAAAGTTTAATCTTACTTAAAATCTATATATTTTAAGTAAGACTTTGAAAATATATTTCATTTATCTTTAAGATTAAAAGTTAGACCAAGTATAGAATACTAACTTCAAAATTTTTCCTTAAAATTTTAGAAGTGTGGCTTGATTAAAATGTTGTGTCACTGAAGAACCTGATGATATCTGACTTAGAAATGTCTGTGGATATACAATATTTACTTGTGTAACTCTGTGGGTGCATATGACCTTGTACCTTTGTGACTCTTAGGTTTATCACCAAAAAATTTTGCTGTTTACCATATGTAGAAATACGCCCTTGCAAATAAGATCACACAAAGATTCATAGATACTTTAGACTAATAAGGTGTCAGAAGACAGTGTTTGGGGATGAGGAGTGGAACATGTTCAGAAACAATAATCACAGGAGTTAAGAGCTTTCATTCTTGGCTCCACCATTTACTAGCTCTATGAGCTTGGCAAAGTAGTTTACCTTTCTAAGTATGAGACTTATGAACTTAAAAATAAAGTCTGCATTGAAGATTTTTATTTATTTGCTTATTTTTAGGTAAACTAAATATCCCAAAATTAGTTTTGTCCTCTATTTTAGGTAGGCCCAATTCACTTTTTCAAATGGATACAATTTAATGTTTTTTTTTTAAATTGATATCATTAAAAGCTAAATTATTTTAATAGAAATAACATGTTTTATGCTAGCCATAAATTATGTAAAAAAATTATCAAACATGATAAAATGCATTTAGTAAAAATACATGTTTAGCCAACTTGAAAAACAAATCAGTTGCCTGAAGCTTTTCTCTAGCAAACCTAATAGTTAACATATGCAATTTGAAGTGGAAAAGAAAACAAAACACTAAATAAAAAATAATGTCAATTAAAATAGAAGGAATACATTCATTTCTCTCATTAAGAAAATCAAAGAAACTGCTTTCCTTTTTTAAAAGAAATAATGTGTGTGGATGTGCAAAAAACAGCAAAACATTATATTCCTATCAAAGGGGTAGAAATGAAAGAACACAAATCAAGTTGCTCATTATAATGTCAATTATTTGCATTAGACAACTTAAAAATTAAACCTTTCTACTATGGCTAGAAATTCTCCTCAGCCCTGTAAATGTGCTTTAAATTAATTCTGTTTCCCTGATAAACAATCTAACACTTCAGGCTTTTCCTCCTCTCTCTCTTTCTCTTTTGGCAATTTAAGCTCAACTACTATATTTCCTCAGTATTCATTGTACTTAATCAACGGAGATTAAAGATTTAAACTAGTTGGTAATCCCATTATCTTGCATGAGAAAAGCAAAAGTATCTTTGGTCATTGCCTGAAGAACTCCAAGGATTTATCCTGAGTGAGTATAAAATCCAATTAATTTTTAGGTTTCCTAGCAGTCATGTGGATCATTAGCTTATTCACTTGAATGCTTATGTTTACCACTATTTTACAAGGAGAATTTCTACTATAGAAAAGAAACCTGATTTGATTTTTCAAGCTAAATTTATGTGAAATAGGATTGACTTATATAAAAATATTTTAAAGATGAAATATTACCACATGGAAAAAAGAATATCCATTTTATTATAATGAATGAGCTGGACTCATGTTTTATTTTAGAAGCCTTCATTCAAGACCTGAGCTAACAAGGTATTTTCTTCAGATCAAGTCCAAAATGTACACATTCTCCCATCCCTTATCATGATCTCCCTCACACACACACACACACACACACACACACACACACATTTTGATAACTCATACATAGTTGAGAGGGACAAGAACATTTGAGCCAATAAGGAGAGATTGGGCTTGCTTAGCAAAGGCATAATCCTATTTAGAGGTTTAGATAATGACATAATATTTTGCAAAACAGCTAATATGTTTTCTAAGGTGTAGTGAACTTAACAAACAATTACAGCTATTATTACCTTACTGATAGTATTCATTAATGATCTTTTGCTTATTGTCTTGCAAAAATGCAATTGTTAGGTGGGAGTTCTACATGGAATATAGGCTATAATGTTTTATGGTAAGTAGGGGACTGTGTAAGGGTAAGTACAAATTGAATATGGGAGACTGATTTCTAGCTAAAAATAAGAGGAAAGACTCACCCTCTTTTTTTCTTCTAGAATTTCTCTCTTGGTCCTATCCAAATTTTTTTTTTTAATTTTTAAATTGCCAATTTTAAAACACAGCAATGATTTTTCAAGGATCTGAGAGCCTTATCTTTGAATTGTAATCTTCAAGGAAAATACTGCTATACCTCCCAGTTCTCTGGGAGGAGATGAGTCTTATTTCAGGTGTCCTCTGATTCCAAATTTTAAAGCCTACATCCTTTACTGAATGGATTATATCCAATTAGTTATGAAAGGATGAAATTTATTTCTATCTTTGCAAACTCTTTAGCAGATTGCTTATCTATGAAATGTGTCTCATCACAATCTGGTTTAATGCTTATTCAATAATAACATTTTATTTGTCTTCTACCTTTGTAAAGGTTTTCTGCATTGGGGGAAGATTTTGGTTTGACCTGGTGGCTCAGACAGTAAAGAAACTAACAGGACCTTGGTTAGAAATCTAGGGTAGGAAGATCCTTGTTAAATGGGTTTAAAAGGATTCCCATTAAATGCAAGCTAAGACTGGACTGAGGGTGATACCTAGCTATAAAGAGGACTCACAGAGCCTGCTTAAAGATTGGTAAAGGAAGGGAAACTTGTCCTAAGTTTCTGCTTATGATCACCTTAGTTACTACTCAGTATTTTGGCTGAAATGGGAAGAAGTGGAAATATGAAGAGAATCAGCATGAGGTCTAGGAGAAAAAACAATGCTGTTAGAAATTATTAAAAACAAGTAGTAAAAACTTAAAAGTTATGTGTTATTAGGTTAGAACATACGGTTATGATAAAAATGACTAAAGTAAGAAAACATTCACCTTAGTAAGTTCCTTTGGAATATTTAAATATTTGTTATAGTTGAGCCTTAGTATATATTATTTTTTGTTTTTTTTTTTAAATAGGTCAAGGCACATATTCAATACTACAAATTTAGTAAACATTTATTTCAATCCTGCAATAAGAAACAAGACACTATGAGAGGAATTTACAGCTCAGAAAGTTAGATGAATCTAAAAACTCATTATTTCAATAAAATAATGAAATATACAGACATACCTTGGAAGCATTCCTGGTTTGGTTCAAGACTACTGCAACAAAGTGAATATCATGATTAAGTGGCTCACACAATTACTTTTTATTTCCTGGTGCATATAAAAGTTACATTTACACTATCTTGTATTCTGTGTGAAATGGCATTGGGTCTAAAACTACAGTTTGTATATCCTGTGCATTCTAATTTAAAATAGTTTATTGCTACAAAGTACCACAGATTATCTGAGCTTTCAGCAAGTTATAATCTTTTTTTCTAGTGGAGGATTTAATCTTGTTGTTCAGTCGCTCAGTTGTTCCCTAATCTTTAGCCATGCACTGTAGCCCACTAGGTCCCTCTGTCCATGAGATTTCCCAATCAAGAATACTGAACTGGGTTGCCATTTCTTTCTCCAGGGGATCTTCCTGACCCAGAGGTCAAACCTGTTTCTCTGGCATTGAAGGCAGATTCTTGCCTGCTGAGCCACCAGAGAAGCCCAGAGAATTTAATATATTGGGAGATTTATGAAAGTATTACAAAGAAATGTGAAGTATACAGATATTGCTGGAAAACTGATATTAATAGACTTGCTTAATGAAGGGTTGCCACAAACCATCAATTTGTAAAAAAACACAATATCTACAAAGCACAATAAACCAAGGAATTCTGATAATGAAAACCTGTGCTTATTTTAAAATTCTCGTGAATTTTAAATGGAACTGCAATCTAGAGGAGACATGTAATATGCCCAATATAACAAACAGTGCAAGTTATTTGACTAAGTTCCAATGTTTTTCTTCAAGGCAATTGTAACAGATAGTTTATGTAATGAATATTAAATTAGGTCCTGTGGAGTGATGGAAAAAATGAAAAATCAGAATTCTCTTCAGGAACTTTTTAGAAAAACAAGCAAACTAAGAGACAGCAAGAGAATAGCCCTATGAAAACAGAAATTCAGAGACAAAGATGCAAGATGTGCACAGTCTTCATCTATACATCAGGAAAATTTAAGTGACCTTAACAATTTGTGACCTTAAATTAAATGAACAACTTGTGTAGAATACACTTTTTTTTTTTCTTTGCATCCACTTTCAATATGCTTTGAGTATAAGTGGCTCAGGACTGTTTTGGAAAAGGAAAGTAGAATTTCACTTATACCTGGTGATTTTACAGTGAAACGTAAACACTTGATTTAAATTGGCACCTTTATTTTGATCCATTTGCACCATTGTATTGTCTTTGATCCATTTTCAAAGATCAGTTGCATAAAATTGAGTTTATTTCTAAGCTTCTTATTTTGGTTCATTGATTCGTCTATCGTTTTTGCAGTAACATCCTGTCTTGACTACTCTAGCCTCATAGTAAATCAAGTCAGATAATGTCAGTCTTCCAACTTTGTTCTTCTTCAGTGTTATGTTGGCTATTCTGGGTTTTTGAAATTCCATGTAAACTTTAGATACAGTTTGTTAGTTTCTGCAACAAACTTCCTGGTATTTTGGTTGGATTTACATTGGATCTATAGGTCATATTAGAAAGAACTAACATCTAAACAGTATTGAGTCTTCTTATTATAGAACATGAAATATCTCTATATTTAGTTAGTTTTTTTTTAATTTGTTCATAATTTTGGAGTTTTTCTTACATAGACCTACTATATACATTATTAGATTTATACCTATGCATTTCATCTCTTCAGTTATTAATATAAACAATATTATCTTTTAATTTCAAATTGTATCTGTTCACTGCTAATGTATAGGCAAGTGATTGATTTTTGCTTACTGACTATAAGCTGCACCATGGATATTACAACATATTAATTGCAGACCTTTGTTCTTTCATGTTTTCTGCTTTAATAATATTATTCACAAAGAAATGTGTTTTTATTTCTTTCTTTTCAGTCTGTATACCTTTTATATTATCATCATATTGCATTAGTTGAGACTTTATGTATTATTTTAAAAAGCAGTGAGAGGAGATATCCTTGCCTTGTACCTAATCTTACTAGGAAAGCTTCCAGTTTGTCACTATCAAGTAGGATGTTACCTATAGTCTCTTTTTGTTTTATTTTTTTTAACTAACAGTCTTTATTAAGTTGAGAAAGTTTCCCTTTTTCCTAGTTTACTAGCAGATTTGTCGAAAATGGGTATTGAATTTTGTCAAATGCTTCTTCTGTGGCATCTACTGACATGATCATGTATTTCTTCTTTAGGCTGTTGATGTGAAGTATCACTGTAGTTGATTTTTTTTTTAATTGAACAAGTCTTACATACCTAGTTTATACCACTTGATTGGTTTTTATACATATATATACTGTTTGATTCAGTTGGTTAGCACTATATTGAGAATTTTCACATCTATGCTCATGAGAGATGTTGGTCTGTAATTTATTTTCTTGAAATATTTTTGTCAGGGAAATGCTGGCCTCATGGAAAGCGTAAGTATTCCTTCTACTTGTACCTTCTAGAAAACACTTTTGAAAATTGGTATAGTTTCCTCATTAAATATTTGATAGAATTCACCACTTAACTCATTGAGACTGGTGTTTTCTATTAAGGAAAGATATTAATTACCATGATTACATTTCTTTAATAAATATAGGTTTATGAGATTTTCTATTCCTTGTATGTGAATTTTGACACATTGTATCTTTCAGAACATTGGGTTATTTAATTTATGTCATCAAATTTGTGTCGTAAAGTTGTTCACAGTATTCCTTCATTATCCTTTTAACATCCATGGGCTCTATTGATAGCCCCTCTCTCATTTCTGACAGTATAAATTTGCATACTCCCATTTTTCAGACCTTTAATTTGAAAAGCAGAAAAATGAAGATAAACCTCTCGCATCCACCTCAAATTTCCTTGTAAATTTATTAAAAAATCTGTGCATTTGCTTTTCTCAAATCAGTTCTTTATTTCTTTGTATACTTTTATTTAAAAATGATCTAGTGGCCTGATCTAAGAAAGAATCAAGTACAAAGAAATCTCCATAAGACTACTGGCAGTTTTTTTTTTTTTTTTTTCTGCAGAAAATTTGCAAGCCAAGAGGGAATGGCATGACACATTTAAAGTGTTTAAAAGGGGGATTTCGCTGGGGGTCCAGTGGTTAGGATTTTGCCTTCCAGTTTAGTAGGTACAGGTTTGATGCCTGGTCAAGGAAATAAGATTGCACACGCTCAGACTGTGGTCAAAAAAATAAATAAAACTTGAAAAAAATATTTAAAAACAAAAGTGCTGAAAAGGAAAACCTACAACCTAGAACATTCTACTCAACAAAAGTATCATTCATAATTGAAACAGATATAAAGAACTTCTCACTTGCATATGGAATGTAAAAATAAAACAAAATGAAAACAACAAAATAGTTATAGATTCACAGATAAAGAGAAGAAAAACATTAATTACCAGTAGGGAGAGTAATGAGGAGAGGATTAAGAGATACAAACTACAAAGCTGAGTATTGTCACCTTGCTTATTTAACTTATATACAGAGTATATCATGCAAAATGCCAGACTAGATAAAGTACAAGCTAGAAGCAAGACTGTAGGGGAAAATACCAATAACCTCAGATATCCAGATGACAATACCCTTATGGCAGAAAGTGAAGAGGAACTAGAGAGCATCTTGATGAAACTGAAAGAGGAGAGTGAAAAAGCTGGCTTAAAATGCAACATTCAAGCAAAAAGCATCATGGTATCCAGTTTATCACTTCATGACAAATAGATGAGGACAAAATGGAAATACTGAGAACTTTTATTTTCTTGGGCTCCAAAATCATTACAGATGGTGAAACTGCCATGAAATTAAAAGATGCTTGCTCCTTGGAAGAAAAGCTATGGCTAGCCTAGATAGTATATTATAAAGCAGAGACAATACTTTACCAACAAATGTCCATCTAGTCAAAGCTATGTTTTTTCCAATAGTCATGTATGGATGTCAGAGTTGGACCATAAAGAAAGCTGAGTGCCAAAGCATTGATGCTTTTAAACTGTGGTGTTGGAGAGGACTCTTGTGAGTCCCTTGAACAGCAAGGAGATCAAATCAGTCAAATCCTAAAGCAAATCAGTCCTGAATATTCATTGGAAGGACTGAAGCTAAAGCTGAAGCTCCAATAATTTGGCCACCTGGTGTAAAGAGCTGACTCATTGGAAAAAACCCAGATGGTGGGAAAGACTAAAGTCAGAAGAAGGGGATGACAGAGGAGGAGATGGTTGGATGGCATAACTGACCTTCTGGACATGAATTTGAGTTAGCTCCATGAGTTGGTGATGGACAGGGAAGACTGACTTGCTGCAGACCAAGGAGTCATGAAGAGTTGGAAACAACTGAGTGACTGAACTGAATTGAACTGATGTGCAGGTGAAGAAAATAGAACACGTGATCATGATGATATTGTCTAGAAATTATTTTATAAAATAGTTTGAGTTTGGATAATACCTTATTACTAAGAAACTTAAAGGGGAAAGTGCACTTAAATGAACAAAGGCAGACAAAATACATTCATAAGCATGAATATTTGTTAACATTTTAAGGCTCCAACTACCTGGATTCCAGGTAAATGGAGCAGGATAAAAGGAAAGATTTATTGGAAATGGATGATGAATTACATCCATTTATCTATTGTTCAACTTAGGAACTATAATGCTGTTTGATAGCTATGGAGTGAATATACTAAGTATATTCTATTCTTAAACAAGGCATCCACAATATTAAATTGTATTTTAGAAACATTCATGGTGCAGTAATGATTTTCAGAAAGTCTTAACTTTCCGTTCAGTTCAGTTCAGTTGCTCAGTCATGTCCAACTCTTTGTGACCCTCTGAATCACCACACGCCAGGCTTCCCTGTCCATCATCAACTCCTGGAATCCAACCAAACCCATGATCATCGAGTCGATGATGCCATCCAACCATGTCATCCTCTGTAGTCCCCTTCTCCTTCTGCCCCAAATCCTTCCCAGCATTCGGGTCTTTTCCAATGAGTCAACTCTTCACATGAGGTGGCCAAAGGATTGGAGATTCAGCATGAACATCAGTCCTTCCAATGAACACCCAGGACTGATCTCTTTTAGGATGAACTGGTTGAATCTTTTTGCAGTCCAAGGGACTCTCAAGAGTCTTCGCCAACACCACAGTTCAAAAGCACCAATTCTTCTGTGCTCAGCTTTCTTCACCATCCAAATCTCACAACCATGCATGACTACTGGAAAAAAAATAGCCTTGACAAGACAAGCCTTTGTTGGCAAACTAATGTCTCTGCTTTTCAATATGCTGTCTAGGTTGGTCATAACTTTCCTTCCAAGGAGTAAGTGTCTTTTAATTTCATGGCTGCAATCACAATCTACAGTGATTTTAGAGCCCAGAAAAATAAAGTCAGCCACTGTTTCCACTGTTTCCTCATCTATTTGCCATGAAGTGATGGGACAAGATGATATGATCTTAGTTTTCTGAATGTTGAGCTTTCAGCCAATTTTTTCACTCTCCTCTTTCACTTTCATCAAGAGGCTTTTTAGTCCCTCTTCACTTTCTGCCATAAGGGTGGTGTCATCTGCATATCTGAAGTTATTGATATTTCTCCTGGCAATCTTGATTCCAGCTTATGCTTCTTCCAGCCCAGCATTTCTCATGATGTACTCTGCATATCCTGGGTAAATTCTAAAGGCTGAATATGAGACATTTGTCTTACTGATGAGAAATTCATGGTTTTGAAGGAGGTATGGAAAAATAAAGCACAAGGCTGTTTATATATGAGAAAAGAAGAGAAGCTAAAGACAAAGGAGAAAAGGAAAGATACACATTTGAGTGCAGAGTTCCAAAGAACAACAAGGAGAGATGAAAAAGCCTTCCTCAGTGATCAATGCAAAGAAATAGAGGAAAACAATAGAATGGGAAGACTAGCGATCTCTTCAAGAAAATTAGAGACATCAAAGAAACATTTAATGCAAAGATGGGCACAATAAAGGACAGAAATGGTATGGACCTAATAGAAGCAGAAGATATTAAGAAGAGGTGTCAAGAATACACAGAAGAACTATACAAAAGAGATCCTAATGACCCAGACAACCATGATGGTGTGCTCACTCATCTACAGCCATGTTGCAGTCTTTTACAGACTGGGACATGGGGACTGGAGTCAACGAAAAGAAAGAGAGAAAAAGAGAGAGAGAGAGAGCAGTATCTCTCAGCTTACGTGGAAAACCAATAAAGCCCATGCACAGGACTTGTACCACTCATGAAGGCACAGGACTTCCTCTCAAGGAGATCTTGAAAGCCTGGGCAAGAAAGTGAGCTCGGTAGGCTTCCACGTTCCAAAGAGAATGAAGACAGAAAGAAGGACGAGGGGAATCAGGTCTCTAGTGGAATAAGGTTATTTTATTAGCAGAACTGCATGCTTATATATCTTCAGTAAAATGATTACTGAGGCTTTACAAAGAATGAAATTTCACCAGTTGCAACAAAATGGATAGTCTGATACATACAAGGTTGCTGAGGGGAGTCACTGAAATGAATTCAAGCAGGTGCTCTTTCTCATGATCTCAGTCCTGAGAACTGCATGCAGCTCTACTCGTTCCTGTTATCCAGGAACTGATAAGGAACAGAGAGTCCTTGAAAACTGGCACACAAAGGAAAATGCAACATATTGGATCCCTTTAAGTTGAATGTCCCCAGATAGAGCCAGACATCCTGGAATGAGAAGTCAAGTGGGCCTTGGGAAACATCACTATGAACAAAGCTAGACTGGAGACAATGGAATTCCAGTTGAGCTATTTCAAATCCTAAAAGATGATGGTGTGAAAGTGTTGCACTCAATATGCCAGAAAATTGGTAAAACTCAACAGTGGTCACAGGAGTGGAAAAGTTCAGCTTTCATTCCAATCCCAAAGAAGGGCAATGCCAAGGATTGTTCATTGCACTCAACTCACATGCTAGCAAAGTAGTGCTCAAAATTCTCCAAGCCAGGCTTCAACAATATGTGAACCATGAACTTCCAGATGTTTAAGCTGGGTTTAGAAAAAGCAGAGGAAGCAAATATTAAATTTCCAACATCTGTTGGATCATCGAAAAAGCAAGAGAGTTCAAGGAAAACATTTACTTCTGCTTTATTGACTACACCAAAGCCCTTGAGTGTTGGATCACAAAAAACTGTGGAAAATTCTTAAAGAGATGGGAATACCAGACCACCTTACCTGCCTCCTGAGAAATCTGTATTCAGGTCAAGAAGCAACAGTTAGAAATGGACATGGAAAAATAGACTGGTTTCAAATTGGGAAAGGAGCATGTCAAGGCTGTAAATTGTCACCCTGCTTATTTAACTTATATGCAGAGTACATCATGCAAAATGCAGGGCTCGATGAAGCACAAGCTGGAATCAAGGCTGCCAAGACAAATATCAATATCAGTAACTGCATATGACACCACCCTTATGGCAGAAGTTGAAGAACTAATGAGCCTTTTGATGAAAGTGAAAGAGGAGAGTGAAAAAGTTGGCTTCAAATTCAGCACTCAGAAAACTAAGATCATGGCATCTGGTCCCATCACTCATGGCAAGTAGATGGGGAGACAATGAAAACAGTGATAGACTTTATTTTGGGGGGCTTCAAAATCAGTACATGAGGTGACTGTGGCCATGAAATTGAAAGATGCTTGTTCCTTGAAAGAGAAACTATAACCAACCTAGACAGCATATTAAAAAGCAAATACATTACTTTGCCAAGAAAGGCCCATCTAATCAAAGCTATGGTTTTCCCAGTAGTAATGTATGGATGTGAGAGTTGGACTATAGAGAAAGCTGAATGACAAAGAATTGATGCTTTTGAACTGTGGTGTTGGAAAATACTCTTGAGAGTCCCTTGGACTGCAAGATCAAACCAGTCAATCCTAAAAGATATCAGTCCTGAATAAGTATTGGAAGAACTGATGCTAAAGCTGAAACTTCAAAATTTTGGCCACCTGATGTGACGAATTAACTCATTGAAAAAGACCTTGATGATGGGAAAGATTGAAGGCAGAAGCAGAAGGGGATGACAGAGGTTGAGATGGTTGTATGGCATCACCGACTCCATGGACATGAGTCTAAGGAAGCTCCGGGATTTGATGATGCGCAGGGAAGCCTGGCATGCTACAGTCCATTGTTCTCAGAGGCAGAAACCGAGCGACTGAAGTGACTGACTGAGGTTATACATGCTCTAATAGAGGAATGAAAAAGCCAATAAAATTTAAATGTCCTGATGAGTGTTTTGAATGTATTTTGAAGAAATTAATGAATGAAGACTAAATAAACAAAATTAAGTAGTCCAAAGAAGAAAGTGAGAAAGTATAGATGTTATTTGCATATGCCTGAAGGGAGCCAAGTTTTTGTATGTGTGTAAAATTCAACTTTATAACAGTGTTCAGCAATGATATTTTTCAATGTCAATTCACAGGTGAGAAAAATGATGAAATTATTCAATATTTTAGTCACACAGCTGGGAAGAGATTGATCTGGGATATGAATCAAGATTTTTCTAAAAATACTTGTCTTGTACTTTATACTATTCTCCAATGCCAGAAGGCTGTGTTTGTCAGTCATCACTGCAATTGGAAGCCAAGTTTTCCAAGTAAGCCTGAAACAGATAAGACTCTTATTTTTCTTTGTAACTGGGAGTTAGATTGCCTCTGTTGGAGCTGATGCTCCTATACAACTAAGATAATGCCATATGATCAGTTTGGTAGAAATTCATTACCTCAGTTGAGTGATGAATCCATCACTTTTGTAACTTAGAAACCATCAAATTGTTGTTCTGAAAGTCTTGTGTAAACACTATCTAAAATAAGTACCTTACAAAAGGTTTTTACATTGTGGAATCACTTGTAATGTAGTAAGGAGATTACTGACTTATAAAATGTTAAGGTGAAAGTGACAGAAATAATTTATTGAATGGGAGTGGTTTGCATTAGATATAAATATACTCTGTAGTTTTTGTGAGTCCTTGACTCCAAATGGACTGTAAACACCATGTAGTCTAGACAAATTAAAAGAATAGATAATTAAATATAATTTCTTTTATTTTGTGAATAAATTTTGATTTCATGTTATTTATTCTTCCATGTGTTATATATTTACTTTATTCCAAAATAAAAAAAGTAATTAAACAATAAAAGGGAAATGGACTATTACTATACTATATTCCCCAAGAGATTTATTCCTCTAAAATATGTTGTTTAGGTATTTGAAATAATAATTATCTTTACCCTGAGGCACAGATATTCTATTTTGGGGAAAGCACATAACTATTAGGTGCCCATTAACATGGGAACACATGGACTTCCTCTCTTTCAACCCCCTACATCATTTTAAGATCTCACTAGATCTGTCTCTTTTTGTAACAGAAGATGTTGCTTCCAGATTTCCTTGGGACTTATTGAGAGACTATGACCTGGTACTTGAATTTTGCTTGAGAGAACATTCATAATCAGATGAAAGAGGAATTTTCAAAGTTCTCACTCTGAAACTGTATATGTCCATGTCCACCTCCTAACTGAAGATGGTCTTCAATTTGGAGTGAGTAGAATGGCATAATGGCCAAAAACAACCTCAGCGGATCCTATGGACACAGAAACCTTACAATTTACTTTTCAGAAATTGCTTATTTTAAACTTTTATCTATATATTCTTTTAAGTGCAAACTTCTTTTATAATGTGACAGAAAATAAGAATCTGACAAGTAAACCTGCTACTGATTTCTACTTATCAGAAAGTCCAAGGCTTGTTTACCAAGGATTTGTGCCCATTCTTAAGGTTACTAAGGAAATTATTGCTCCTATACTATTGTATAATCAGAGCTGCCTCCGCCCTCAAAGTCCATCAAATCAAGTCCTGGAAAAAACAGAAACTGTACAAATTACAAAGTTATCCTGAAATTGCAGCTATCTCATTAACTTCAGAGCTGGAAAACGTCCCAAATTATTACCCACTTATAAGTAAATTAGTGCTTTCTTCTGTACTGTTTCTCTTAAACACACACACACACATACACAAACACACACACATTTTCTAGAAAGTAGAACTGTCTTGAAGCTAATATATGACAGTATATCTTTTATTACCTAATTTTAAGAATTTTCATACTAATAATAGTGTCACTAGTGTGTTGTGCTGTGTGCTGTGCTGGGCTTAGTCACTCAGTTGTATCCGACTCTTTGCGACCCCATGGACAGAATGTAGCCCATCAGGCACTTCTGTCCATGGGATTCTCCAAGCAAGAACACTGGAGTGGGTTGCCAACCCCTCCTCTATGGATCTTCCCCAGCCAGGATTGAATCCAGGTCTCCCACATTGCAGGAGGATTCTTTACCATCTGAGCCTCCAGGGAAGCCCAAGAATACTAGAATGGGTGTCTATCTCTTCTCCAGGGGATCTTCCTGTTGCAGGAATCAAACTGGGGTCTCCTGCATTGCACACAGATTATTTACCAGCTGAGCTACCAGGGAAGCCCATCACTAGTGTTAGGAAAATATAAATTACAAACACTCCTTGAAACAATATCTTAATAAATGTAAAATATTTATAGATTATTAAATTATTAAAAACATTATTTGAATATTCTTCTCTTAATAATCTTCTCCTAATAATAAATAATGACAACAATAATCTTCAATACTGAACATTTATTTTAAGCCATTCACTTTGTAGAAGGGAAATCCTCAAAGCCCATACTCAGATTGTAAATTATTAAAACCACAAATGGAAGAAATGTGTGATGGTCTCAGTGGAATCACACTCTTACACAGTTGCAGTGATATCCTGAAATTAATTTCATAGTATACATTTAACTTGTTTAAATTATTGAGTTTGCAACTTACATTAATCAAAATTGATTTCCATTGCAATGGTTGAACCAGTATCTTTGTGCAGTGACACTTCCAAAAATATTTTTATTAAGTGGTTCTCATCATATAAATTCTATCTACAACCTAATATACTCTTCACAACAACCTACGAGGTAAACGGCAGTACTTCATGTATGTATGTTTGTGTGTCTGAGATAATCTCAGAGAAGACATGTAACTCATGTGTCTTCTCCTTCCATTAAACTACAGAGATAATTCTTTCAGAGTCTTTATTCACAAGTGTTTTGATTCAAGTCAAGATCCATTCAGGTTGGGGTAAGCAACATTGTTGTAGGACTGTCAGCTCTAATCAAACCAGGAAGGAGAGAGACACCTCTATGTGTGACTGCACAAATAGTTTGTGTTCTACTCACATACACCCATTCATTCAGTAACTCTGTCATTCTTTTGATTAATATTGACAGCATGTCTTCTATGTGTCAGATACTGTTTGCTTCTGGGGTTACAATGATGTATAAGACGCAAAACCTTATCTCAAGTTGATTAAAGTTGAGTGAGTAAAATAAATATTCATATCAATTAAAGTGGTAACAAAAGTTCCATGATAATGATAAGTCCATGATCAAGAATAACCTCCCAAATTGATGACATCTCTTCAAGAGAAGGTTGAAGGCTTCTAGATGTAAAAATCACAATGTGCAGTAGCCAACAAGAGAGATAGTGGGCATATACCTTGACAAAATCATAACTCAAAAAAACATATGCTCCCCAATGTTAATTGCAGCACTATTTATTATAGTGAGGACATGGAAGCAACCTAAATGTCCATTGATAGATGAGTGGATAAAGATATGGTACATACACACGATAGAATATTACTCAGCCATTAAAAGGAATGAAACTGGTCCATTCGTAGAGATATGGATGGACCTAGAGACTATCATGCTGACTGTAGTAAGTGAGAAACAGGAAAAAATATTAATACATATATGTAGAATTTAGAAAAGGGTAGAGATGAATCTATTTGCAGGTCAGGAATAGATACATTGATGTAGAGAACGGATATGTGGACATAGGAGGGGGTAAGGGAAGGTGGGACATTGGGATTGACATATATACCTTACTATGTATAAAATAGATAGCTATTGGGAACTTGCTTCTAGCTCAGGGAGCTCAGGTGGGTGTTGTTATGACCTAGAGGGGTGGGATGGGGATAGGTGGGAGGCCCAAGAGGGAGGGGAAATATATATCCATATAGCTGATTCACTTCATTGTACAGAGGAAACTGATACAATATTATAAAGCAGCTATACCCCAATTAAAAAGAGAGAGAGAGAACATGGTACCATATACCCCTGTCAGTTCTTGTGGTATACGTGACTAATCAGAAGTGAGGACAGAGGAGTAAAGTTATCATACTTTTATTTGAAACATATTATTATGACTGTAACATAAATAGTGGACCAGAATGTGAAAATCCTGGGATCACGAAGATTAGGATTTGAGGTGATTTGCTTAGGAAATGACAGTGAGCGGAGCTAAGATAGTGGTCATGTGGATAGGAGTATAAAAATAGAGATGTGATTATTAATGTATGAAGCAGCAATGGTTTGAGTAAAGGACAAGGCAAGGATGCATCTTAGGTTTTCAGAACTCAAGATCCATAAAAGGATAAAGGACGAGTTGCTGGCTGTATGAAGAATGTGTATATGTTGAAGGGTGGATGGAAGGATTGTGACAAAGAGGTCATATTTTACACATTGAGCCTGAATTGTCCATGAAATATTCAAGAGAAGATGTTGAGTCACTAATTAGAGACTGAGGTCATGATCTCAGAGAAAAGTTGTGAGTGCCACCAATTTGTAGATGGCCATGAAAACCACCAGAGTAGCTGGACTCATCTAAAAAGAGTGTATGCTTCAAATGAATTTTTTTTTAATGCTGAGTAATATTCCATTGTGTATATGTACCACAGCTTTCTTATCCATTCGTCAGTTGATGGGCATCTAGGTTGCTTCCATGTCTTGGCTATTGTAAACAATGCAGCGATGAACATTGGGGTACACGTAGCTCTTTCAGTTCTGGTTTCCTCGGTGTATATGCCCAGCAGTGGGATTGCTGGGTCATATGGCAGGTCTATTTGCAGCTTTTTAAGGAACCTCCACACTGTTTTCCATAGTGGCTGTACTAGTTTGCATTCCCACCAACAATGTAAGAGGGTTCCATTTTCTCCACATCCTCTCCAGCATTTATTGCTTGTAGACTTTTGGATGGCAGCCATTCTGAAAAAATTCATTTGAAGCAATTCTACTCAGATGGACGAAACTGGAGCCCATTATCCAGAGTGAAGTAAGCCAGAAGCAAAAACAACAATACAGTATATTAACGCATATATATGGAATTTAGAAAGACGGTAACGAGAACCCAACATGCGAGACAACAAAAGGAACGCAGATGTATAGAATAGACTTGTGGACTTTGTGGATGAGGGTAAGGGTGGGATGATATGGGAGAAGGGCATTGAAGCATGTTAATTGTCATGTGTCTAATCAATCGCCAGCCCAGGATTGATGCTCGGAACTGGTGCAGCGAGATTTCCCGGGGGTGAGGGAGGAGGGAGGGGGGTTCCGGAGGGGAAGCATATGTAAACCCATGGTGATATCATGACAATGTATGGCAAAAACAATAAAAAAAAAAAGAAAAAAAAGAAACCCTGCTTATTTTACTGAGCGTTACAAATTTAATTAATTTTGGATAAGCGTGCATTGTTTCACAACAATTTATAGCTTCACAGTGCAATAAATTATTTTAAATTGGAAAAAAAAATAAAAAAATAAAAAGAGTGTATGTATATGTGCTTCTAATTTTATTCTAATGAATGTTAAGAAGTAATCCAAATAAATGTATATACATGTTTTGAAAAATGTACAAGTTAAGATTTCAGAGATCATATGAAAATGAGGAAAGGAATTTACTCTACTAGTTACCAAAATATGATATCAGTAAACAATTTCATTGGTGTAATTTTACAAAAAAAAATCAAATACAGAGGACTGAAGGTCAGTTGGAGATTAAGGCATATTTTACATATTTTATAGAATCTGTCTAGTTTCTTGATCAAATTCAAGGTGCTCTTTCATCACGTCAAAAGTTTGAGACACAAACTCAGCATGAAGGAAGACATTGCTTGTGGTATAAGAATAGCTATTGGAATTTTAAATCTTTTTTCCTAAGTCCTGGACTTTACTAATTTAGGAATGCTGGACAATTTAATTTGCCCTTCTGAATTTCATGTTCTCTTTAGGAGAGGATTAATTATAGTAATAACTATCTCACAGGGCCATGGTAAAGAAAAAATGAAGTAATATATGAGAACTCACTTATAAGCTCCAAATAACTCTAAATAGCATACATATAAGATATTATCAATAACGTGTACATGTTACCCTTTAGTACTCAAGATTTTTTTGATTTTTCTTTGTTTTTAATCTCTATATTGCAGTTCTTTGTTTTCTAGTATTACAACAGAGGTATAAAGATTAATATTTTATTTTCATTTTTGGCCCTAATTTCTAAACAAATCCTCGCATGATCAAAGGAAGGAAAATATGCCATAGCTTCGGGTAGTATTAATAATACCACAATCTGTTACTGAAGTTACGCTATTCAATGAACAGATAAAATGGATTTAACTCTTCCTTCTGGGGCTTTCCCAGATTGTTCTCAGAAATAAAACACCCAAATTAGGTACAGTTATCTGTGGCTGGGAAAGTCGTAATGCTCAGTAATAAAGACAGTTTTCAAGTTCAGAGGAATTCTTGCAAACAGCATTGCCATTCTCCAAAGCTTCTGAGGCTGGAGTGTCTGGTGGCTTCCGTTCAACTGTCACTTGTATGTCATTGACACATGTCCTTTTTCTTCTTTTTCTTTCATGTTGATTCATTGATTCACACTCTGGCTTCCCACATATGTTTGACTATAAATATCTTTTCAAAAGTCTCTTTATTAATAAAACATGGTTTTCAAACCTACAAAACCCAAAGCTTTTTTTTATACCACACATTTAAGCTATAATATAATAATTCTATTTAACTTAGGGAAGATAATTTTAAATGACAAATCAATATAATTCCTTATCTTTAATACAAAAAAGATAAAAATAATATATATTCAGTATGTAAATACTTATGCAAAACTATACTAGGAGACATAGTAAAGAAATCAAATGTTAATATTCCTCTGGCTTGAATTGGTGACTTAATCACTGGGTGAGACATAAGATTTCATAAAGAAAACTGCAGCTCCTGGGGCTGGTAGCAGAGAGGCCATTGGACTCTCTAGGCCTGGAAACCCATGAGGAGGGTACAGATATCAGAACAACGGAGAGAGATAGCACTGTATAGAGGGAGCTGTCTGCCTTGAGTTAGAACTTGGATTGTGGACACAACCAGCTAACAGCAATCAGATTGGGATCCAAATAAGCAATCTAATCTCTCACCTCTCTCCCTTTCATTGCTTGCTCATATTCCTCATGGGTTAAGTGAAATTGAATTCCAGTGATCAAAGAGGTCCACTGGTGCAGACCGGCCTCTTGGGGCATAGAGACGCTTGGGGAAACACAATGAGTGGATGAAAAGGAGAATAGGAAAGATACTCAGCAAATACTTCCCAAACCCTCTTTCCACCATTATTGTCTAGCTGGAGCCAGTGATAATTGCTCTAGGGTAGTGGGTCTAACATTGTTCCCAGGATAGTAGCCTTGTCACATGAGGAAATTCTTAGGAATGTAAACTCTCCAATCTTACCACAGAACGACTTAATCAGGTACTCCAGAAATGAGATGCAGAAGTCAGCATTTTAGCAAGTCCTCCACATGACCATAAAACAGGTTAAAGTATGAGAACTCCCTGCTGTAGAAAGATTGGAGTCACATGTTGAAACAATCTTCTATCAAAGAGCCTCCTTCTTAGAGTCCTGTGATGTATTGTGTTGAGCCACTGCACACTGCTTTGTCTATTGTTTCTGGAGTCTATTCTTATCCTAAATAACACAAGAGGGAGGCAAAAGTCCTTGGCTTTGTGTATTGGGTTGGGCAAAGCTTTGTTCGGGATTTTATGACATTTTATGGAAAGACCCAAATGAACTTTTTGGCCAACCCAATAGGACTCATATTGCTAAATACCTAGAACCTCTGGCTTTGGCCAGTACTGCAAAAGTAACCCCCTAACTCTCAGTAAAAGTAATCTCATGTAAACTTGTAAGCTACTTTGCTTAGAAAGAATGTGTTTCAATTATCAACAAGAGTAGAGTCCTTATATATTTTATCAGAGATAACTTAGAGAAAGTTTAGCAGAGAGATTAAGATTATAACCTGTTTTTCTACAAACATATTTACTAATCTGCTTGCATCTTTTCCCATATATTTGATCGTTCCTCCCACTTCATGGGCAAAAGATACCTACTTCTTTCTAAGCTTTCCTCTACTATATATTTTGTAATCCTCTGGCCTCCAAGTGACATTCTTGACAACTAGTAGATTTAAATTTTACAGATTTCCTTCTATCTCTCATGTGTGTATGACCAGTTAAATGTCAAACTCTAAATCAAAAGAGGGATGTGCACTTTGCCTGCTTTACTTGGAGGCACAGCAAAGTCCCAACACAAAGGGTATCAATGAATGATCTTATTACAAGGAAACAATGATGAATTGAACATAATAATTTGATCCACTCCAGCTAAAATACTGTATTATAAATGGAATGTTTACAAATTGAACAAATAGACCCAGGAGAGTCATCAGACTCACTCACAAAATCCTAATTGGCTAAATTCAACTGGTTAATTCCTCATCCATTCCTTATCTGAGCTCTTATATACTTTTAAAAGTTGACCAATCTTTTTTTTTTTTGCCACACCATGCACCATATGGTATCTTAGTTCCCCAATTAGGGATCAAACCCACAGTCCTCTGCATTGGGAGTCCAAAGTCTTAACCACTGGACCACTGGGGAAGTCCCTAGGTGACCAATCTTAATTCTCAACAATCCCTTTCTCCAGGCATCTTGAACACCACACCTCTCTAGTTTTTCTGCTATGCTTCTGGTTCTCTTTCTCAGTCTCTCTGTCCAGATGCTCATCCTTTTCTCAGATCATAGTGCCCTTCTTTTCTCTACCCATACCATCTCCCTGTTTTCTCAGTCACATGACTTTAATCAGTATCCCAACACCTTCACAATGCTCATCTCCAGCTCCTCCTCTGTGCCCCAGGAAGGTGAGCAACTGCTTACATAGCATCTCTATCTGAATGTCTAATAAGGATCTGACTTCTGACACAAAAAAAGCTAAACTGGTTGTCCACTCAGAAACGTGTTGGGTGTCTTTCTGTCTTGGTTACTAGCACCATCATCCACTCAATGTTTCAGGCCCAAATATAGGAACCCTTGTGCCCTGTATTCTCCCTAGCCATTTCCACATCAAATTCAGTCTAAGTCCAACTCCACTCTCTCTGTTTCCTGAATTGGATAATTTCTCATCACCTCACTGGCATCACCTCAGCCCTTTTTTCTCTTTCTTGTGTACATTTAATTCTAACTATTAATCTTCTCTTTCCTTAGACATACTATGTGCCTCTGGGCTTTTGGGTGAGCATAACTTTAGTCTACAGAATGTTTGTTCTACTCTCTTCCTGGAAAACCTTCTCAATGGTTTTTATATGGCTAGCTCCATTACTGCACTTAACTCAATTCCTCAAAGATCTTCCTTGACCATTCCAAATGAAGTAGAATCTGCTCTATTCCACCTAAGATAGTCACATTACTCTGCTGTATTTTCCCATTGGAAACTTTTGTTATTTTAAATTATTTCTAATTTAATTGTTTATTGTTTTGATTTATTACTTTTTATCAACTAGCATATGAGCAAATGATGACATGATTTTTCTAAAAAAACATTGCTGTCCCTCTATTATATCAGAGTTTGGCAAAGTATAGATGGTAAATAAATAGCTATTGAATGAATGAAATAAAAATTTCTCTTGCTATTTCAAACATCTTCATTCCTTGCATGAACACTGCATGAAATGGCCAGTACTCCAGAACAAGAGAACAAACTACTATTTTCTTTGTTTTCCAAATGTTCTAAGCCATGTGACTATCTTAGGCAATTTTAAGATTGTACATGTAATTTATGACAGTGAAATGATATAGTTTCATACATTATCTGATAAACCCCTAGTTTTTCTAAAAATAACATTTCCTGTGTTCACAAATTGCAAATTTTCAGAGTGGTAATGAATAGGATTGAAATTTAATTAAATGATTCAGAATTTAACAAAACAGTACTTGGCTATGCAAAGCTATTCAATGTTAACTGTAATCTCAAAGAGTGTAAAGTTGCGGGTTGGCTAAAAGACAAACTTATTTTGGAAGTAGTGTATTGTGGTGATTATCATGTCAATCAAATCAGTAGGGAAGAATGGCACAGCTTGATTGGTTTATTATCAGAAACAAGAATTTAATATGTGTGGAGGTGCTATGCCCATTAGAGACTGTGTCTGCATGTAAAAATAAGAATAAACAAATTTATCATTTCTGATAAGTTAATGAAGGACAGTCAAAAAAACAAATAAGAATTCTGAACAACAATAAACCCAGAAAAACATCCTTTTGAACTTTCCCTCTTTTCCCACCTATTTACACATTAAAATGTATCATTTGATTACTATTGTCTGGTAAAAGTGGAAACACAGATTTATTGAATACCTGTTTTGTGTCAGATTTTAGAAAAATTAAAATTTGAAGTGTCGCTATTGTATTTATCAGACTGTCACTGAGAGGTAGCTTGCAACTTAACCCAGTCCTACTTTCAAACAGCAGCAACAAAATAACAATTACAATTACTAGCATATATCATTATGAACCTGGCACTGTGCTAAACATTTTATAGGCATCATCCAATTAAATCCTCATGATAAACACATGAGATATTTTGTATTATTTTACTGAGAAATCTATCATTTTTCAGTATTAAGCATCTTACCCAAAGTTACAGAGATCCAGAATCTAAACCTAGGTGTACACTAAAACCAGAGACTATAGTACCCTGCCCCAAGAATTTGGTGCTCTTTCTACAATGCTGCCCTATCAAGGATATAATGAGAAACCATCGTGCTCATTTGGCCATCTCCTTTCAGATCTAGTTCCAATACTTTCTGCATTCAGATGATCAATGAATGAAGTGGATTTAGCAAATCACAGGAAATGGATCAGATTAGGGATCTGGAGTTGGTTGGAGAGAAAAATGAGAGGAAGCTGCTGAGAATTTACTACAACAGAGAATTTGACAAAACTGATGAGATATCAGAAATAAGAATGGACCAGTGACTGTAAGGGGACCAAAGGGAAGGACATGGAACATGAGTTTTAAAAATCTGAGCATCCACAGACACCCTGGGTTGGGGCAAACTGTTTTGATGATATTAGCTCACTATGGCCCCCTTTGCTTGGTAAGTAATAAAGCTATTCCTTTCTATTTCACCCCTCCCAAATAAATAAATAAATAAATAAAAACCTGAGCGTAGAGTGTCTAAACCTCACTGTTGAATATGAGGTATCAAATTTACCATGAAAAGATTTTTCCTCAATTATCTAAACAATTCAATTGTGTTTATTCACAAATTCTAAGCACCCACTATAAACACATGTCCAGCATCATTTCTCTCAATCCTATGGATACGTCTGGCTGATACTGTGTACATTCCAATATGCACACTGCATGGCACCTTTTCCCTTCCAATACAAGGGCCGGGTTTGGATAGACGGAGAGAAGAGGAAGAATCATTCATGAAATGATATATAAGCAATGTTTCTGAAGTGAAAATAGCCATGACAGACAGGAGGAAGGTATTTGAGCAGAACAGCATGCCATAGTGAAGAGGAGAAAAGATAAACATTGGTGTAACGTCCTTAATAGAGGGCATTGCCACTTGGATTTTTTAAAACAGAACTAGATTGCTTGTATCCAATTAGGAAAAAACAAAACATAAAAAGTTTGAATCCCTCTATTAGCATGATCACAAGGTAAACGTGTGAACTGTCGTAAAAACATTCCGAAAAAATAATTTGAAAAATACATATGCATGTATAACTGAATCACTTTGCTGTACACCCAAACCTAACACAACATTGTATATCAACTATGCTCCAATATAAAATGATTTTTTTTAATTAAAAAAATTTAAAGCTTCTGGAGAATTCCTGCCTAACAGACTAAATGAGACAGAGACAAGCTTTAGAGAGCTCAGTCTTTTGAGGCAGGATCTAAAATTAGACATTTAAAAGCAAGAGTTAAGAGGAAGATGATGGAAGGATCAGTGGGACTGACTGCAAGATTATAACTGAATTGGAGATGGCACTGACTGTCTATTAAATGAAGGAGGATTTTAAGTAAAAAGTTATTTTGAGTGTAGGGGTTTCAGGATAAGGGAGAATGATGTGGCTAGAAACTGAGAGGTCCCCTTCTAAGGGCAGTCAGTAAACACATACACACACACAGAATTTATTTTCCCAGCTATAGGGGATGATTATCAGATTCAGAGAAGCAGTCTGTCAACACTGACTCAATATCCTTGTGAAGAAATACAACCTTTTATATATATTTGAATATTTTCCCTTAATTTTGGAACTGTCTTTGATCTCAAGTGCCATGTTCTAGATGTGTGATTTAGTCTTGACTTTTGCAATAAAAGCAATGTACAAAATATCCGTATCAATATTACTATAATTTTCAATATATTTCTTATAAATAATTGTCAATTATTTATTCATCATTAAATTAGAAATGCATATTGAAGATAAATGAGCTTCTAAAAAGAAAATATCTATTTACTACACCAGCTGAAGATATTTGGAAAATCACAGGAACTTGTGATTGACTGATTACCTTAATATTCATAAAATGGCCAAACTGTGTTTGAGATCCTCTAGGAGATTACATTGAAAATGGAGCATAGGCAATAACAGAAACATTAATGAAACAATTAACAAAACATTCACTTTCTTGTTGGTGACAGTGGTTTAAAAAAAAAAAAAGGAGTTATAATTAAACCTAAAAAATAAAAATAAAATAAAAAACAGGATCCAAATACTTATTTCTTAATAATTATCCTCCTCAAAGTATTGCATAAATCCTGGACACACAATTATTTGTTAGGAATTTGGCCTAAATTGATATCTTAATCAAAACCTATTGAATATGGTCAAACCCTGTAGAGCACGCATTGTGTTCTCATTTTCTGTTCCTTTTACCTCTGTCTGCTGTTGAAGAGGACAGAAAGACTTAAATCTTTTCTTCTGAACTATCTGCTAATGCCAACCACTATGTCTCCCCATGAACATATAGTTAACATATTCAGAAACACTTTATTGAGGTATCAACGCATGGTAGCTAAAAGCATGAGCTTTGGAGTTAAAGATGTACATGAAAGAATCCTGAGTTTATCATTAAATTATTGAATGACTTTAAAAAACCCATTTATAACTCACTTCTATCATTTGCAAAATTGAGCTTATAATAGTGTCAGACTGTTAGACAGTTTGGAGTACAGCCAATGGTATACATATGGGAGCCCAATGCTTAGAAATGTTAGTATTTATTATCATTAAGAAGGTATTTTCTGTTGTTCCTACAAATTTGAGCTGCATATTTCCTTTCTGTAAACAAAGGAATAGATGACATTTCCTTACCACATTGTTTCTGGCCTCCAGCAACAGTTCACTTTGCATTCTTGACCTCCTTACTCTAATAGAAGAAAAAATAAATGAATTTCAAGGAAAAAAGAGGACTTGAATAACTATACTTGATTCCATACAATGGGAACTCTACAGGGAGTGGCCAATAAATTCCCCAAAGTTCCTAATCTTATTAGAATTTTTCATTTTATTGGAGGTGGAATAGGGTAGAGGAAGTCAAATGAGACAGGAGAAACTTGGACTAAACACCAAGAGGCTTAACACCATGGTGTTAAACACCATTCAAGAATGGGTGAAGAATTTTTGACTTAGCTGTAATTTGGCTTGGTGTCATGTTCCTTTTAGATGCACCAAAAGAGGTTACAATGAGTGAGAAATATAAGACTGTACAAGTAAAAAGCATAAAGGGTAGTTCAAAGCAGTAGTCTCCAATTTTGATGTGCATTAGAATCACCAAGAGGTTGGTGGCCAAAGTGATGAAGTAAGAAGACTTTGTGGTCACCTCCTCCCATTGGCAAATCAAAACTAAATTTACAGAGCAGCTATTGATGAGAAAACTGGAAGACTAGCAGAAAAGATATACAACTGAAGATATAAAGACAGAACCTCAATGAGATGGTAGGAGGGGTGGAAATGCCTCAGGATGGTCAACCCACAGCCTGGAGAATAATTACAATGGCCGAGACCCTCTCTAAGGAGTGAGGACTCTGAAAACCACACTGGGCTCTCCAGCTGGCAATCTTGCACCAGAAAGACAAGCTCCAGAAAGTTCATTAACTTTAAGGAGAGCCGAAGGGCTGTGAAAACAGAGACTTCATGCTTAAAAGGTACACACAAAACCTCACATGCTCTACCACCTAGACTAGAAGTGATAGTTTTAAAAGCAGGCTAGATCAGACCCACTTACTGGTCTTGGAAAGGCTTCCAGAGATGCAGGCCACTGCAGCTAACCATGGGGATACAGACTCTGGCAGTAGCTATGTTTATGGTTCATTGTATCAACACCATAAGGACATGGTGCTGCCTACTGCATTTTGGAATTCTCCCTGTAGCTGATTAGTGCAGAGAACCGGCCCCATCCAAAAGCCTGTCAGAACCAGTAGGGAACATCTCAGTCTAAACAAATAGCCTAGTGGGGATCTACCAGCAGGTTGATTTCCTTAAGACCCCATGAGTCCATAGCTGCCCCAGGATCCAGCCTTACCCACCAGAGAGAGTAGGACAAGGACCTACCCACCAGTGGGTCAGTACTAGCCTTGGAATTCTCAGGAACTTGCATCTGGAGACCCTGGGACATGGCTTGCTCTACCAGTAGACCAGGGCTAACCTCAGAACTAACCTGACCAACCAGTGACAGACTCCAGCCACAGGACCCCCTGGATGCTGAATTCACCCATCAGTGAATTCAAACCCTAAAAGACTCTGGGTCTTTTAGGGTCCTATGGTCAGAGACTCTGGGAACTGGCTTTGCCAACTCAGGTGGAGTGAGGTGGGGGGAGGGGTCAGAATTGCTATCAATGTGTTTTCCAATGACTGCAGTGTTTCCCCCCTTTCATGTGCCCTACAGTGAAAGGCAATAATAAAAGAAAACGAAGACCATGCAGGTACAAAGGTGAAGAGAATAGCTGTAGAAAATATGGTTGTATAGGTCAGTAACTGAAGACAGGGCCTGATTCAGACCCACAAGCCCCTACAGTGGCCATGGTTGTTAGTGTGTTCTCCCGGAATCTTGGAGTCTCCTTCCAAGTGTGCATGCTGCAGTAAAGGCCTATGAAGGGCTTCAGGCTGGCAGTATGCAAGTGCACAGCTGCAGGGCTCACAGTCAGTCAGTACAGTTGCTCAATCATGTCCAACTCTCTGCGACCCCATGGACTGCACCAAGCCAAGCTTCCCTGTCCATCACCAACTCCTAGAATTTACTCCAATTCATGTCCAACGACTTGGTGATGCCCTCCAACCATCTCATTCTCTGTTGTCCCCTTCTCCCACCATCAATCTTTCCCAGCATCACAGTCTTTTCCAGTGAGTCAGTTCTTTGTATCAGGTGGCCAAAGTATTGTAGTTTCAGCTTCACATCAGTCTTTCCAACGAATATTCACGACTGATTTCCTTTAGGATTGACTGGTTGGATCTTCTTGTAGTCCAAAGGCCTCTCAAGAGTCCTTTCCAACACCACAGTTCAAAAGCATCAACACTTTGACACTCAGCTTTCAATATAGTCCAACTCTCACATCCACATATTACTACTGGAAAAACCATAGCTTTGACTAGATGGACCTTTGTTGGCAAAGTGTTGTTTCTGCTTTTTAATATGCTGTATAGGTTGGTCAGAGATTGAATTGCCAACATTTGTTGGATCATCCATAAACCAAGAGAATTCCATAAAAACATCTACTTATGCTTTATTGACTATGCCAAAGCCTTTGACTGTGTCGTTAACAACAAACTGTGGAAAATTCTGAAAGAGATGGGAATACCAGACCACCTGACCTGCCTCTTGAGATACCTGTACACAGGTCACGAAGCAGCAGTTAGAACTGAACATGGAATGAGAGACTGGTTCCAAATAGGGAAAGGAGTACATCAAGGCTGTATATTGTCACCCTGCTTATTTCACTTATATGTAGAGTACATAATGATAAACACTGGGCTGGAGGAAGTATAAGCTGGAATCAAGATTGCCGGGAGAAATATCAATAACCTCAGATAGGCAGACGACACCATCCTTATGGAAGAAAGCAAAGAAGAACTAAAGAGCCTATTGACGAAAGTGAAAGAGGAGAGTGAAAAAAATTGGCTTAAAACTCAACTTTTAGATTACTAAGATCATGGCATCTGGTCCCATCAATTCATGGAAAATGATAGGGAAATAGTGGAAACAGTGAGAGACTTTATTTTATGGGGCTCCAAAATTACTTCAGATGGTGATTGCAGTCAGTAAAGTAAAAGACACTTGATCTTTGGAAAGAAAGTTATGACCAAACTAGACAGTGTATTAAAAAGCAGAGATATTACTTTGAAAACAAAGGTCCACCTATTCAAAGCTATGGTTTTTCCAATAGTCCTGTATGGATGTGACAGTTGGACTATAAAGAAAGCTGAGTGCCAAAGAATTGATGGTTTTGAACTGTGGTGTTAGAGAAGACTCCCTTAGAATGCAAGGAGATCCAACCCATCCATCCTAAAGGAGATCAGTCCTGTGTGTTCATTGGAAGTACTGATGTTGAAGCTGAAACTCCAATACTTTGGCCACCTGATGCAAAGTGCTGACTCATTTGAAAAGACCCTGATGCTGGGAAAGATTGAGGGCGGGAGGAGAAGGGGACAACAGAGGATGAGATGGTTAGATGGCATCACCGACTCAACGAACCTGAGTTTGAGTAAACTTTGGCAGTTGATGATGGACAGGGAGGCCTGGCATGCTTCAGTCCATGGGGTTGCAAAGAGTTGGATATGACTGAGCGACTGAACTAAACTGAGGTTGGTCTTACCTTTTCTTCCAAGGAACAAGTGTGTTTTTTTTTGTTTGTTTGTTTGTTTGTTTGTTTGTTTTTAATTTCATGGCTAAAATCACCATCTGCAGTGATTTTGGAGCCCCCTAAAATAAAGTCTCTCACTGTTTCCATTGTTTCCCCATCTATTTACCATGAAGTGATGGGGCTGAATGCCATGATCTTAGTTTTCTGAATGGTAAGTTTCAAGCTAACTTTTTCACTCTCCTCTTTTACTTTCATCAAGAGGCTCTTTGGTTCTACTTTTCTTCCTGCCATAAGGGTGGTATCATCTGCATATCTGAGGTTATTGATATTTCTCCTGGCAATGTTGATTCCAGCTAGTCCTTCATCCAGCCTGGCATTTCACATGATGTACTCTGCATATAAGTTAAATAAGCAGGGTAATAAAACACAGCTTTGATGTACTCTGTTCCCTATTTGGAATCAGTCTGTTATTCCACATCCGATTCTAACTGTTGTTTCTTGACCTGCATACAGATTTCTCAGAAGGCAGATAGGTGATTTGGTATTCCCATCTCTTGAAGACTTTTCCACAGTTTGTTGTGATCCACACAGTCAAAGGCCTTGGCATAGTCAATAAAGCAGATGTTTTCTGGAATTCTATTGTTTTTTTCTTGATCCAGTGGATGTTGGCAGTTTGGTATATGGTTCCTCTTCCTTTTCTAAATCAAACTTAAGCATCTGGAAGTTCATGGTTCATATACTGTTGAAATCTGGCTTGGAGAATTTTGAGTATTACTTTGCTAGCATATGAGGGAAGTGCAACTATGTGGCATTTTGAACAATCTTTGCCATTGCCTTTCTTTGGGATTGGAATGAAAACTGACTTTTCCAGTCCTGTAGCCACTGCTGAGTTTTCCAAATTTGCTGGCATATTGAGTGCAGCACTTTCACAGCATCACCTTTTAGAATTTGAAGTAGCTCAGCTGGAATTCCATCACCTCCACTAGCTTTGCCTGTAGTGATGTTTCCTAAGTGTTTCAGGGGTCTATGCTGGCTTTTTGTACTGATGCAGTTGCAGAAGTCTGAGCTAGCTGACAGTGTGTTTCTTGGCTCCAGTGGAGGTGGAGAGAGGAACCGTAAGAACTCAGCGGTCTGAAATAAGTGAACACAAATACCTGTGTGGTGAAGAACTGTTCTATGCGGGGCTTCAGGGTGTCTGTGCCAGCTGACAGTTTCTTCAGTAGCAAAATCTGCTGGATTTGTTTCCAGAGTGGGTCACTGTAAACTGTGACCCCTCCCACTGGCTGTCCTAGTAGTCCTTTCTTTTCCTGTTCTTGGCCATCTCCATAATCTCAGCTTTGCCCATCTGGCTGGCTGAAACTGAAATGAGACCTTCACGTGATGCACAAAATACTGGGGAATTCTATGTTTCTTTTATCAGTGAAGTGAACTCTTTCTAGCTACTAATTTCTTGGCATTGAACAATGCTGGCTATAGGGATGTGATGATGCACAAAACTGAAGCTGTATTTTTCTCTTCTTGTGTGGTTATCCTCATGGGGTTTTTTGTTGTTATTGCTCTGCTATGTTGCTGAAGCTTTTTAAGTAGTTTCCAGAGATCTCAGGGAGTAGTTTTTGTTCAAACATAGCTGTCTAATTATTGATCTTTTAAGGGGTATAGTGGTTGGGGTTTGCTAAGTTGTGATTTAGGTAACATCACATCAAAAAATGACTTTTAATTTAAAATAAGGAGGATTTGTTATTCAGTGCTACATTGGGTATTTACCTTACATAAACTACGTTAGCAGGGAAGGCAATAGCACCCTACTCCAGTACTCTTGTCTGGAAAATCCCATGGACAGAGGAGCCTGGTGGGCTGCAGTCCATGGGGTCACACAGAATTGGACACAACTGAAGAGACTTGGCAGCAGCAGCAGTAGAACTATGTTAGGGGACTGCCCAGGTGGCTTAGTGGTCAAGAATCCACCTGCCAATGCAGGAGACATTAGAGACATAGATTCAATCTTTGGGTCTGGAAGACCCCTGGGGGACAAAATGTAACCCACTCCAGTATTCTTGCATGGAGAATGCTATGGACAGAGGAGCCTGGCAGGCTGTAGTCCATAGGATCTCAAAGAGTTGGACACAACAGAGCACGCAAAAACTATGTTATTTCATTTTTTGTCAAAAATAGGGGAATATTATCTACAAGTTGATGTGAAGGCTAATGAGATAACATATAAAACATCCAGGAGAATTCATGAACTTGCATTTAGTAATGATAGCTAATATTATTGCTATTATTGTTACTTTGAAGTAGCCTCCGATGCATTCTATTTTTATCCTAAACTCTCATTTTGCACTCTGACTCCACCTGTATATATTTCTGAACTAGACTCCTGGTTGACTTCCTACTTTTAAATATCATCTGTTTTAATTTCTAGGATAATCACTTTAAAACAGATTTGATACTACCAGTTCTGCAATAAGGATGGAAATTGTGATGAAATTAACTTTCATGAGCAACTATACTTATAAGTCATGTTTAGCATGCTCATATAATTTCCATCATTCATTACAAGGCTAGAAAAAGCTTGTTTCTATATTAGTAGATGAAGATACCAAAATTTAGATAAATTAAGCTATATTCACACTGCTGTGGTCAGAGATGAGATAATAAAAATGCAAATTTTGATTTATGATTATAAGAAAAAAGACAAATTCCCTAGGAAAACATAGATGTCTATTAACTCTTAATCTGATCTTAATTTTGCTGTTGCAATCCCCTCTGACACTGATGGCCCTGGAATAAATCCAAATGTTTCTGTGCTTTTTTTTTTTTTTAATTGTTTTTGCCATACATTGTCATGATAT
The DNA here is from genome assembly GCA_007570785.1 of Antilocapra americana. Taxonomy (NCBI): domain Eukaryota; kingdom Metazoa; phylum Chordata; class Mammalia; order Artiodactyla; family Antilocapridae; genus Antilocapra; species Antilocapra americana. Next base: position 51,496,046 of record ML660197.1, on the reverse strand, counting down.
CACCATGGGTTTACATATGCTTCCCCTCCGGGTCCCCCCTCCCTCCTCCCTCCCCCCCGGGAAATCTCGCTGCACCAGTTCCGAGCATCAATCCTGGGCTGGCGATTGATTAGACACATGACAATTAACATGCTTCAATGCCCTTCTCCCATATCATCCCACCCTTACCCTCATCCACAAAGTCCACGAGTCTCTTCTATGCATCTGCGTTCCTTTTGTTGTCTCGCATGTTGGGTTCTCGTTGCCGTCTTTCTAAATTCCATATATATGCGTTAATATACTGTATTGTTGTTTTTGCTTCTGGCTTATTTCACTCTGGATAATGGGCTCCAGTTTCGTCCATCTGAGTAGAATTGTTCTTCTTTTTAGTAGGTCCCTCCAACTCTTTTCTCTGAATATCTATTTATTCTTTTAAGATCCAGCTTCAAGAGAACCCACCTCAAATTCTTCCTCAAATCATACAGAACTATTCTTCTTTCTGACTTCCCATGGAAATCTATGCATTTATCTCCACAATCTTTTCTAACCCACATTTCTGTTCTTGGTTTATGTGTTTGCCTACCCCCATAAGGCTTTGTGCTTTCAGAGTCAGAACCTAAGATTTTTTTATCTTTGTGACCTCAGGAACTGAAAAAGTGTCCAAGCTGAGTATAACCATGTGTAAAAAGGAAATCCACAAATGTATATATGGAAGCTGCACAAAAATAAATGAGACACAATGCTCTACTAAGATTTACTGACTTATAAAGGAAATTTGGAATTATTTCTTTACTTACTTGGGTTAAAAAATAATTTCATGTATTCTTTAAGAAATCTTTTCATGAGCAGTATTTACCTACAAATGTGCAGCAAAAGTAGAATTTAGAATTAACAAAACCAAAACTAAAATATCGTTCTAAGAAAAACAACTGATGAAAATAATAATATAAATTATATTCATGAACATATGCAAAAATAGGCAAAATTATTAATAGCAATTATTAAGAACCTCTTGGAGATGGGTTTGGAGAAAAAACAATTCAAATTATGGAGTGCTGGAAAGGGAGCTCTGATAGTAATTTTGAATCTGACACTGATAGTCAATTCTCTTTATTTATTTATTTTTTTTTTGACTTTTTAAGACACCAGTTTATTTTATTTTTTTATTAAACATTTTTTTTATTAGTTTTGCCAAACAATGACATGATATCACCATGGGTTCACATATGCTCCCCCTCCATAACCCCCCTCCCTCCTCCCTCCCCCCGGGAAATCTCGTTGCACCAGTCCCAAGCGTCAATCCTGGGCCGGCTATTGCTTAGACATATGATAATTAATATGTTTCAATGCCATTCTCCCATATCATCCCACCCTTTCCCTCATCCATAGAGGCCCTGAGTCTATTCTATACATCTGCGTTCCTTTTGCTGTCTCGCATGCTGGGTTCTTGTTACCGTCTTCCTAAATTCCATATATATGCGTTAATATACTGTATTGTTGTTTTTGCTTCTGGCTTACTTCACTCTGGATAATGGGCTCCAGTTTCGTCCATCTGAGTAGAACTGATTCAAATGAATTTTTCCTTAATGCTGAGTAATATTCCATTGTGTATATGTACCACAGCTTTCTTATCCATTCATCAGTTGATGGGCATCTAGGTTGGTTCCATGTCCTGGCTATTGTAAACAATGCAGCGATGAACATTGGGGTACACGTGGCTCTTTCAATTCTGGTTTCCTCGGTATATATGCCCAACAGTGGGATTGCTGGGTCACATGGCAGGACTATTTGCAGTTTTTTAAGGAACCTCCACACTGTTTTCCATAGAGGCTGTACTAGTTTGCAATCCCACCAACAGTGTAAGAGAGTTCCCTTTTCTCCACATCCTCTCCAGCATTTATTACTTGTGGATTTTTGGATTGCAGCCATTCTGAGTGGTGTAAAGTGATATCTCATTGTGGTTTTGATTTGCATTTCTCTGATAATGAGTGATGTTGAGCATCTTTTCATGTGTTTGTTAGCCATTTTTATGTCTTCTTTGGAGAAACGCCTGTTCAGTTCTTTCGCCCACTTTTTGATTGGGTTGTTTATTTTCCTAGAATGGAGCTGCAGGAGTTGCTTGTATATTTTTGAGATTAATTGTTTGTCCGTTGCTTCATTGGCTATTATTTTCTCCCATTCTGAAGGCTGTCTTTTCACCTTGCTTATACTTTCCTTTGCAGTGCAGAAGCTTTTAATTTTAATTAGGTCCCATTTGTTTATTCGTGCTTTTATTTCCAATATTCTGGGAGGTGGGTCATGTAGGATCCTGCTTTGGTTGATGTCAGAGAGTGTTTTCCCAATGTTATCCTCTAGGAGTTTTATAGTTTCTGCTCTTATGCTTAGATCTTTGATCCATTTTGAATTTATCTTTGTGTATGGTGTTAGAAAGTGTTCTAGTTTCATTCTTTTACAAGTGGCTATCCAGTTTTCCCAGCACCACTTGTTAAAGAGGTTGTCTTTTCTCCATTGTATATTCTTGCCTCCTTTGTCAAAGATAAGGTGTCCATAAATGCGTGGATTTATCTCTGGGCTATCTATTTTGTTCCATTGATCTATATTTCTGTCTTTGTGCCAGTACCATACTGTCTTAATGACTGTGGATTTGTAGTATAGCTTAAAGTCAGGTAGGTTGATTCCTCCAGTTCCATTCTTCTTTCTCAAGATTGCTTTGGCTATACGAGGTTTTTTGTATTTCCATACAAATTGTGAAATTATTTGTTCTAATTCTCTAAAAAAGACCTCTGGTAGCTTGATAGGAATTGCATTGAATCTGTAGATTGCTTTGGGTAGTATACTCATTTTCACTATATTGATTCTTCCAATCCATGAACATGGCACATTTCTCCATCTGTTTGTGTCCTCTTTGATTTCTTTCATCAGTGTTTTATAGTTTTCTATATACAAGTCTTTTGTTTCTTTAGGTAGAAATACTCCTAAGTATTTTATTCTTTTTGATTCGATGGTGAATGGAATTGTTTCCATAATTTCTTTTTCTGTTTTTTCATTGTTAGTGTATAGAAATGCCAGGGATTTCTGTGTGTTGATTTTGTATCCTGAAACTTTGCTATATTCACTGATTAGCTCTAGTAATTTTCTCGTAGAGTCTTTAGGGTTTTCAATATAGAGGATCATGTCATCTGCAAACAGAGAGAGTTTTACTTCTTCTTTTCCAATCTGGATTCCTTTGATTTCTTTATCTGCTCTGATTGCTGTGGCCAAGACTTCCAAAACTATGTTGAAAAGTAGTGGTGAGAGTGGGCACCCTTGTCTTGTTCCTGACTTCAGGGGGAATGATTTCAGTTTTTCACCATTGAGGATAATGTTTGCTGGGGGTTTGTCATATATAGCTTTTATTATGTTGAGGAATGTTCCTTCTATTCCTGCTTTTTGGAGGGTTTTTATCATAAATGGATGTTGAATTTTGTCAAAGGCTTTCTCTGCATCTATTGAGATAATCATGTGATTTTTATTTTTCAATTTGTTAATGTGGTGTATTACATTGATTGATTTGCGAATATTGAAGAATCCTTGCATCCCTGGGATAAAGCCTACTTGATCATGATGTATGATATTTTTAATGTGTTGTTGGATTCTATTTGCTAGAATTTTGTTAAGGATTTTTGCATCTAAGTTCATCAGTGATATTGGCCTGTAGTTTTCTTTTTTTGTGGCATCTTTGTCGGGTTTTGGAATTAGGGTGATGGTGGCCTCATAGAATGAGTTTGGAAGTTTACCTTCCTCTGCAATTTTCTGGAAGAGTTTGAGTAGAATAGGTGTTAGCTCTTCTCTAAATTTTTGGTAGAATTCGGCTGTGAAGCCATCTGGTCCTGGGCTTTTGTTTTTTGGAAGATTTCTGATTACGGTTTAAATTTCCGTGCTTGAGATGGGTCTATTAAGATTATCTATCTCTTCCTGGTTTAGTCTTGGAAAGTTGTACTTTTCTAGGAATCTGTCCATTTCATCCAGGTTGTCCAATTTATTTGCATATAGCTGCTGATAATAGTCTCTTATGATCCTTTGTATTTCTGTGTTTTCTGTTGTGATCTCTCCATTTTCTTTTCTAATTCTGTTGATTTTGTTCTTCTCCCTTTGTTTCTTGATGAGTCTGGCTAATGGTTTGTCAATTTTATTTATCTTCTCAAAGAACCAGCTTTTGGATTGGTTGATTTTTGCTATGGTCTCTTTTGTTTGCTTTGCGTTTATTTCTGCCCTGATCTTTAAGATTTCTTTCCTTCTACTAGACCTGGGCTTCTGCATTTCTTCCATTTCTAGTTGCTTTAGGTGTAAAGTAAGGTTATTTATTTGATTTTTTTCTTGTTTCTTAAGGTGAGCTTGAATTGCTATGAACCTTCCCCTTAGCACTGCTTTCACAGTGTCCCATAGGTTTTGGGCTGTTGTGTTTTTATTTTCATTCGTTTCCATGCATAACTGAATTTCATTTTTGATTTCTTCTGTGATTTGTTGGTTATTCAGCAGTGTGTTGTTGAGCCTCCATATGTTGGAGGTTTTGAATGGTTTTCTCCTGTAATTGATATCTAATCTCACTGCATTGTGATCAGAAAAGATGCTTGGGATGATTTCAATGTTTTTGAATTTACCAAGGCTAGATTTATGGCCCAGGAATTTCACTTTTTTCTCAAGCGCACACTGGACCTTCTCTAGTCAATTCTCTTTAAATTTTTTACTGAGTTTCTAAAAAGAAACCTTCCAGTGCTTCTCTGGTGTGGAGGAGTTGGGGGAAAAGTTTTATTGTTTTGATGTGAAGAATTAGGAAAGCCTTAGAATCTGCCAACTCTGTGCTCACCGGGCCTTTCCTTCACCTGATGCATATGTTGTACTTGGCTAAAAAACAATTCATCCAGTCTGGATGGAATAACACGTGAATTAAGATTTTTTTTTTTTTCTCAACAAAAGCATCAGTCAAACTTTCTAGTCTGGAGGATACTGACTAAATCACACACCAAGAGCAGAAATTTTATCTCTTATAGATGGAAAGGTGAGTTAGGAAAGTCTTGGTCTTTCACAAAATTGGCTTTATTTTCCTCTAATGTCATTTCTGTGGTAACTGGCAGTATATACATGTTAATAAACACACATGCATGCATATCAATAAACAGTTTTTCAGTTGATTAATATATAGCTTCCTAGTAGTGTTCTATGATTTCCAAATATCAAAATTTAATTCATACTTTTCTTTAATAAAGAGCTCATGTTTTCATTTTCAGTTCAATCTAACAGCATGCCTTTGTCTCAGTGTATTTTGATAATACTGAGTTCTCTCTGGAAATAATGACACACCTCAACATGCTAGTTTCCTGGGGAGGTGACCTGGCTCTCAGTGACAGAAAAAAAATAAATGAGCTGAGTGGATGATACAAGAAAAAGTCAGACTCACCTCAACAGAGGATTAATCTGAAGGTTCCTTTTTTTTTTTTTTCTCCTTATGAAAGTTTATAATGATGATATGGTAACTGAAGTATTTATCATATTTTAATGGCATCCTCTTTTTTTAAGCCTTCACTATCCCCCTTTTTTTCATGGTGGCTTCACACAGAATTTCCATACAGTGTTCCTCATTATAATATGACATTTTGGTTCCTGGCTCTTCTTGAGTCAATAGAAAGAAATTAAATTAGGAATGTTGAAGTTGAACTAATTAAAGCAGAAAATTTAAATATTGTTGTCTTGTGCCAAGCAATGTGAAATGGTTCTTTCTAAATAGAATGGTAGACATATCTAAGGAACTATAAATAATGAGAAAGAGATTAAGAAGAAAGAAGGTAATCATTTGATGTCAGTTAAAAGAAGTGAATGTGTTTCTCCCAGTTGCAGTTATACAAAATGAAGCTTGAAATAGAGCATGACCCCTACAGCTAAATTTATATATCTGTACCCTCCTCAGACACAGACACCAATCATGTTTTCCATATTAAGTTAAACTTAACATACCTTTTACTAAGTTCAGATAGTCAAAACTCAGGTTGCAATTATTTGAGGTGGGAGATGATGCAGATAGAAATTCCCAGGTGGCATTAATGATAAAGAACTCACATGCCAATGCAAGCCACATAAGAGATGCTGGTTTGATCCCTAGATGGGGAAGATCACCTGGAGAAGGAAATGGCAAACCACGCCAGTATTTTTGCCTAGAAAATCCCATGGACAGAGGATCCTGGTGAGCCACAGTCCACAGGGTCGCAGAGTTGGATACGACTAAAGCGACAGCACTCACACATGATACAGATATCACTGATATTGGAGTAATTTTCTGAAAACTGATATGGAGTTTTCGTGTTATGACTGCATCAAATACTGTTAATAAGCTTGATATGTCTGAAGAAAAAAGTGTCTCTGTCTGAAAAGCTTAGCATTATAAGTGTCTTATAGGTACCATGGAGTTTGATGTACATTTTCCTGGCATGGTACTACTGCATTAACTGTAAGTTTCTAGAGCATAGTAATCCTACTTGAAGCTGTCCCAACTTATCATCCATAGTCATCACTGGAAAAGACCCTGATGCTGGGAAAGATTGAGGCCAGAAGGAGAAGGGGGTGACAGAGGATGAGATGTTGGATCACATCACTAACTCAATGGACAGGAGTTTGGGCAAACTACAGGATATGATGAAGGACGGGGAATCCCGGCATGCTGCAGTCCATGGGGTCAAAGAGTCAGACGTGACTTAGGGACCAAACAACAACAAACCAAAATGATCAGCATTTAAAGTCAACTATACTTCAACTTTTAAAAATGTGGTCTTCACAAGGTCCTCCTGTAGAGCACATGGAATTCTGGTCAATGTTATGTGGCAGCCAGGATGGGAGGGGAGTTTATGGGAGAATGGATACAATCCCTTCACCATTTACCTGAAACTATCACAATATTGTTAATCAGTTATACTCCAATAGAAAAATAAAAAGTTTAAATTAGGAAAGAAAAAAATAATTTAAGGTCTCCTCCCTGCCTTTAAAATAAGGAATTAAGTGAAAAACAAGATTTCATGATTTAGATTCTCCAGCATAATCTCATGAGCCTTTTTTTACTCTATGCATATTCAACTCCCTGATTTTCCTAGTATACTCTGCAATATTTCACCTTCTCACTCTGCATTATCAGTGTTTATTTCATTATTTTTCTCTAGCACAAGTCTCAGTACTTAAATGCCTCCTTGGTTAATGTATATCATCTACCAAACAGAGTAGCTCCTAAGCTAAACTGTGATATCAGTGTAAACTTCTCAACCCTTCCTTCATATCCTGCATAAATACATCTTGTCACTATTACTGTTACACATACAGGCACCAAAATTGATCAAATCCAGGTTTGCAGCTGCTTGGTTCTCACTACCTTTTGATTGGTTCTGAAGTTCTGAAGGTAGGAAACCCAGTCTATGCTTCCAGAAGCTAGATGATAAATCAACATTCCACTGCTGTTACCACAATCTACTTATTACTAGGTTTCTCTTCACACATCTAGAAACTGAATCCCAGAATTAAAATAGAGAGAATAGAGGTAAGGGGGAAAACAATAAAATAAGGAATTTAAATAATTTATAATCATGGAAAATTGTCAAGGCATGGGAAAATTTCCAAAAGCATAAAATTGATTTTTATTTTTGTCAGAAATTCCCTCAACTTTGCTCTTTTTCTTATCAAGGTTAAGCTGTCTTTAAACTCTCAGCTCAGCTGTCTCTCTCTCTCTTTTTTTTTAAATTTTCTTTACTTTATTGTGTTGCTTTTGCCATACATTGACATGAAACTGCCATGGGTATACATATTCTCACTCTCCAGAACCCCCCTCCCTCCTCCCTCCCAATTCCCTACCCCTGGGTCATCTCGGTGCACCAGCCCCGAGCATCAGCCCTGGGCTGGCGATTGATTTCACATATGATAATTAACATGTTTCAATGCCATTCTCCCATATCATCCCACCCTTGCCCTCTTCCACAGAGTCCACGAGTCTGTTCTATATATCTGCGTTTCTTTTGCTGTCTCGCATGCAGGGTTCTCGCTGCCATCTTTCTAAATTCCATATATATGCGTTAGTATACTGTATTGTTGTTTTTCCTTCTGGCTTACTTCACTCTGGATAATAGGCTCCAGTTCTGTCCACCTGAGTAGAACTGCTTCAAATGAATTTTTTTTTTAATGCTGAGTAATATTCCATTGTGTATATGTGCCACAGCTTTCTTATCCATTCGTCAGTTGATGGGCATCTAGGTTGCTTCCATGTCCTGGCTATTGTAAACAATGCCACGATGAATATTGGGGTACATGTGTCTCTTTCACTTCTGGTTTCCTTGATGTGTATGCCCAGCAGTGGGATTGCTGGGTCATAGGAAGACTATTTTGATTCCTCTAGATTATGTTGGGTATCACTTCACACTCATATGACTTTATATTCAGCATCTGTCTACTTCTATTGTAGTTGCTTCCTTGTCTGACTTCCTCACTAGACTATAAAGTCTGTGAGGGCAGGGCTATTCTCTTATTTGTCTCTGCTTTCCTCTGCCCAACACTGAGCCTGGTTTATGGTGTGCACTCAATAGAGCCATGGGACTGAGTTAGTATTTGAAGGAGTAATGGGTATAGACAGTCTGATTGGTTGAACAGAATTTTCAGGCATTTCCTGGGAGGAATAAAATATTAATCAAGCTTGAGTCATCACTGACACACCTACCACTCTGGGCAGAGAAAGACAGTATTAAAGAGCAATGATGCACACTTCCAAAAATATAGTTGTCTAGGAAAAACATTTCCTTTTCACCATCTTCCTTTAAGTCATTTTATATGTATCTCTAATTAAGTTACCAAATAAAAAGCAGATGCTTTTTGAGCCTCTGCTGTTATTTTTGCATCAGCTGCTTTAATATCTTAAGATGGCCCTCCTAAGTAACCCTAGGTAAGTTAATGATCTATTGCTTCCAGTCATGATGCTCAAATATGTAATTGCATATATTGAAAAAGAAATAAACCACTAAATTATGCACTGTATTTCAAATCCCCCTGATTGTCTCATTCTAGGTATTATACTGTTTAAAGGCTCGTAACAGTCTTTCTTCTTTTCCTCTTCTGATATCAAAAGGTCCGATTTGATTTGCACTTGTCAGTGTATCAATTTCTTTTGGTATTATTTCAATAGATGTGCTCTTCTAAATTTATTCTTTTTTGTACATTTAAAGTATCACACTTGCTGTTAATATAGCATCCTTTATCAAGCCACTTTGCTGTGCCAGAGTATAACTCAGAAATATTGAATGTGTATCACAGGATAAACAAAAAAGAAACTACTCTTTTCATAAAACTTCATTTTATGATGTAGATGTCCTGATTTTATTTTCTTTTTCTGTAGCTTACCCCTAGAGTCACTTGGAGAACTTGCAAATAAAAACCCAATTAGATGGAAAATTAAAAGAATGCAAATAAGCATGTGGAGTACTGTAATAAAATACCAGTGACTTACAAACAACAGGACTTTATTTCTCATCATTTTGGAGGCTGGAAATCTAAGATCAAGGTTTAGATTGACTTGGTGTCTGGTGAAGATCTGCTTTATAATTTATAGATCACAGCTTTTCACTGTAACTTTATGTGATTTCCCTGGTGGTTCAGCTATTAAAGAATCTGCCTGCAATGCAAGATACCTGGGTTCGATCCCTGGGTTGGGAAAATCCCCTGAAGAAGGGAATGGCAACCCACTCCGGTATTCTTGCCTGCAGAATTTCATGGACAGAGGAGCCTGGCAGGCTACAGTCCATGGGGTCACAAAGAGTCTGATAGGACTGAGATTAACACTTTCACGTGGCAAGAAGCAACAACAACAACAAAAAGCTCTCTGAGGTCTCTTTTGTAAAGATACTAATCTTAATATGAGGGTTCCACTCTCATGGCCTAATAAATTTCACAAGTGCTCACCTCCAAATACAATCCCATTAGGGTTAGACATATGAATTTTGGGGGGACAAAGCATTCAATCTATAGTACAGACTAATCACGGTTTTGTGTTGATCCATAATCATATTTGCTAATTTTGTAAAATAATTCACATTTGGTTGTTATCATATCTTCAGTAAATTATATACTGAAAATAACCACAAATTGATTAGATAGGAGGTGATTTTTGTTAATTTATTTAATTTTGCTTTTGTCTCACTCTGCTTTATTTGCAAATTCTATATAAAACAAGGCACCCATTAAAAACTCATATAATAACAATGTAAGAGTCTTTTTCTGTAAAATACTTACAAATTTGTCACACACATTGACCATTAATGCTATATTGTCCAGTATTTCATATGTGATCTGTGGCTTCTGGGGGGCTTCCCTGGTGGCTCAGTGGTAAAGAATCTACCTTCATTGTAAGAGACAGAAGAGACATGGGTTTAATCCTGGGTCAGTATAATACCCAACTCCAATGTTCTTACCTGGAGAAACCCATGGACAGAAGAGTCTGTCAGGCTACATTCCATAAGGTTGCAAATAGTCAGACATGACTGAAACAACTGAGCCCGAATGCATGCATATGACTTTTTAAAATTTACAAATACAGTGATTTTTTAATCAACTAACTTTAACGCATAACAATTTTCATGTGCCATCAAAACATTCCATTGGTGTAACATTATTTGGCACTTAGATTCTTAATAAAAAGATTTATGGTTATAAATAAGCCTATATATCTTTCTTTTTTGTAGTTATGCTTTAGAATATATTTCCAGGTGTGAAATTAGTGCATCACAGGTTAAGAATCCAGTAAAGAGGTTTGTTTGTTTGTTTGTTTGTTTGCTGTTGTTTTTGGCTGCCCCATGTCTTGGTTGTGGTAAGCAAGCGAGCTTTCTCTAGTTGTGGAGCATGGGCTCTAGAGTGCACTGGTTCAGTTGTTTTGGTGCATCGGGTTAGTTGCCTTGCAGCCTGTGGGATCTTAGTTCCCTGACCTGACATTGAACCTATGTCCTCGTCATTGGAAGACAGATTCTTAGCCACTGGAGCACCAGGGAAGTTCCCATTAAAGAAATTTGATATATATTGGTAAATGGATTTCAAGAACTAATATGATGGGCTCTGGTAAGACCATTTTCATTTACCTTCATGAATCAATCCTTGCCTGACCTGGGCATAGCTTCTAAGGATCATGATGATTTTGATAAGAATCATCGTTTTTGTCAGAAAGCTACTGACAATTTCCTTGGCTGGATAGGGCTTTGCAAGTGCCATGTCATTCTTGGGAGGAAGGGAGGGTATACTGGATATTGGTCAAGATGCAAACAGGTCAGAAATCTCATCATAGAGTTATTAATGATGTAACTTGTGCAAATTCCTTAATTTCTGGGAAGTTCATAGTCCCCATTTATAAAATGTTTATTCATTGTTCATTCATCCATCTATTTATTCACACATTCAATAATATATTCAAAAATATGTGTTGAGTTTCTTCTCTGCTCCAGTTATGAGTCTAGCTTCCAGGGAAAAAAGGATTAAACAAAATGCTCCCATACCTTGCCCTCATACAGCTTACATTGTATTAGAAGAGACAGACAAAATGATAAATTCAAAAGTAATATCATGAAGAAAATTTGAAATAATGAAGAAAAAAAGCTCTGATGAGGGAAGGTAGTTCTGAAGTTGTAAGAATTATCTGAACAAGTTGAGAAAATGAAGTTAAAGGGATAGCTAGGGTATTTTCCTTTTTCTGCCCTGGGATTTACATTTTGTTCCAATTTCAGATGTATAAACTGAATTTAGAAAAGGCAGAGGAACCATAGATCAAATTGCCAACATTTCCTGGATCTTAGAGATGCCAAAAGAATTTCAGAAAAAACATTTGCTTCATGAACTACACTAAAGCCTTTGACTCTGTGCATCACAACAAAATGTGGAAAATTCTTAGAGAGATGTAATACCAGACCACCTTACCTGTATTCTGAGAAACCTGTATGCAAGTCAAGAAGCAACAGTTAGAACAGGATATAGAACAATAGACTGGTTCAAATTTGGGAAAGGTGTCAAAGCTGTATATGTCACCCTGCTTATTTAACTTCTATGCAGAGTACATCATGCAATATGCCAAGCTGGATGAATCCCAAGCTGGAGTCAAGATTGCTGAGGCAAATGTCAACAACCTCAGATATTCAGGCGATATCACCCTAATGGCGGAAAGTGAAGAGGAACTAAAGAGCCTCTTGATAAGGATGAAAGAGGAGAGTGAAAAAGCTGGCTTAAAACTCAGTATTCAGAAAACTAAGATCATGAGCATCCCATCCCATTAGCTCAGTTCAGTCGATTAGTTGTGCCTGACTTTTTGGGACCCCATGGGCTACAGCATGCCAGGTTCCCTGTCCATCACCAATTCCTGGAGCTTGCTCAAACTCACATCCATTGTGTTGGTGATAGGGAAAAAGTGAAAACAGTGACAGATTTTATTTTCTTGACCTCCAAAATCCCTGCAGATGGTGACTGCAGCTAGAAAATTAAAAGACACTTGCTCCTTGGAAAAAAGCTATGACAAACTTGGTATAATAAAAAGCAGAGACATCACTTTTCCAGAGAAGTTCCTTAAAAGTCAAAGCTATGATTTTTCCAACAGTCATGTACAGATGTAAGAGTTGGACCTTAAAGAAGGCTGAGACTCGAAGAATTGTTGCTTTTAAATGGTAGTGTTGGAGAAGACTCTTGAGAGTCCCTTGAACAGCAAGAAAATCAAACCAGTCAATCCTAGAGTATATCAGCTCTGAATATTCATTAGAAGGACAGATGCTGAAACTGAAGCTCCAACCCTTTGGCCACCTGATGCAAACAGCTGACTCATTGGAAAAGTCCGTGATTTGGGGAAAGATTGAGGGCAAGAGGAGAAGGGGGTGTAAAAGCATGAGATGGTTGGATGGCATCACTGCTTCAATGGACATGAGTCTGAGCAAATTCTGGGTGATAGTGAAGGATAGGGAAGCCTGGTATGCTGCACTTCATGGGGCTGCAGAGTCAGACATGACTTTGCAACTTAAAAACCACTGTTTTCTATTGCCAATTGAAGAAGCTTTTGGAGAAAAATGATATTCAGTTATACTAATTAGTTTTCATGCAAGACATTTATTTTCCTTTCTCTACTGGTACTCTAGATTTCTGGAAAATAAGCTGGATGAGTTAAATGGATAGTCACTGAACTTGTCTGTCTGAATATTAATTGGTTCACTCTTGAGGATTTGATCTAAAGGAGTGACCTCTCTTTTTGTCATCTCATTTCTGAAATCTATAAAATGGTGTCATTAACCTCCACTTTTTTATGATTGCTGTGGAGATGAAATAAAATATTAAATGTTGTGTGTCTGTGCTCAGTTGTGTCCGAATCTGAGGCCCCATTGACTATAGCCTGCCAGGCTCTTCTGTCCATGGGATTTTTCAGGCAAGAATACTGAAGTGGGTTACCATTTCCTCCTTCAGGGGATCCCCCTAACTCAGGAGTTGAACCAGCATCTCCTGAATTGCCAGCGGTTCTTTACCAGTGAGCCATTGAGAAAGATAAAGGATTGGTAGCTATTGCTATTGTGGCTATGAATTAACTGACCCAAGCCTTTATTTCTCATTGTAACACCTCCTGTGTTCCTTTTTAGTCATGTAGAGACTGGTCTTTGAAGCCTGTCCACTGCCCCAAGATACCAGCTTATTTCACTTTTGAAAAGGCTAGTTCACAGGGAAAACCATGACCAATGAAGCCCCGATGTCTTCTTGATGCCACAGCTTCCAGAGACCCTCATGTTCCTGGGAGCATCTATCCTTCCTTCTTGTATCTTCCCTTGGCATTCCTATCTAACAACTTTAAAACTTTAAAACTTTTAAATCTAATTTCTAGTTAAAACTCTGGAGTTTGCTCAAGCAGACAGCTTCACCTCTGCATATGCTTTCTGTCAGGATGCTTAAGAGTTTCTTTCTTGCTGCCTTTTGATCCTAATTATGGCCAGCTGTAAACTAATTAACCTCTCTAGGTGTCTCCCAGGAGGTTAGAGTTCTTGGCAGCCAGGACAACAACAGCACCGCAGCTGGGAATAAATGATAACAAAGCATATCGATTCCCCAAGTCTGCTATCCATGTGGTAATTTCACTGCAGCCTCCTTGTTAGCAGAGATAACAAAAGCAATCAGGACAACGCTTTTGTGACTGTGAAGGGCTTAAATGTTCTTATTGTTTTAATTTTGTTCCACAGTTTTATAATCTAACCAGAGTAAACTGCAAATGAATGAAATAATTAATTATAATTGAGTGAAAGAATGATTACATGTCAGTGAATAAAGAATGCAAAGCCATGTTGTGAAATCAATTAATCTACTTGAAGGTGCTTGTTTTTGTTGTTATTATTGCTGTTTATCCCATTGCAAAGGCTTTGTTCTTTCCTGGATGCTGGAAAGTAGATTTAAAAGTATAGGATGGGATGCAATCCTTGAGGAATATAAAAACCAATTGATGGAATAAGAGAATCATTCTACTTACAAACTTGTAAACTTCTATTATAAGACTTTGTGTTGTAAGATTTTTTGCCGTTTTTCAAATTTAATGCCTTTATTTCTCTGTGTATACACACACACACACACACACACACACACACACACACAAATATTATATATTTGCTTTCTTTATAATTTGGATTTCTCCCCTATCAGCTGCTTCGATGAAAAGGTCATGTCTTCTATAAGATTGTGTATCTAGTGACTTTTATTAGGATAGTTCCTAAATAGGCATATGGATTGCAGGGACTTTTTTTCTTTCTTAATCCCTTTCCACTGAATATAAATATGACCTGAAACTTTAAGGTTGTCCCAGTAAAGAGTGAGTACATGTTCAGTTGCTAAGTCATGTCTAACTCTGCGACCCTATGGACAGTATCCCATTAGGCTCCTCTGTCCGTGGAATTTTCCAGGCAAGAATACTGGAGTGGGTTGCCATTCTCTTTTCCAAGGGATCTGCCCAACCCAGAGACTGAACTCACATCCCCTGCATCTCTTTCATTGACAGGTAGATTCTTTACAACTGAGCCACTTGGGAAGACCAAAG
This sequence comes from Antilocapra americana, assembly GCA_007570785.1. Classification (NCBI taxonomy): domain Eukaryota; kingdom Metazoa; phylum Chordata; class Mammalia; order Artiodactyla; family Antilocapridae; genus Antilocapra; species Antilocapra americana. The sequence goes on along the minus strand of ML660197.1, from coordinate 51,480,985 downwards.
GTCATGTGGCATCCCTGTTGGGGAGTTGAATCTGTCCTCCGATGTGACAGGTGGGGATATTCACCACTATACTGACAAGGAGTGAGTATTCAGGGGCAAATGCAAAGAATAACAGACTGTATTTTTTTATTTGGAGATAATATGGGGAAAATAATTATTTTTTTGCCTTCAGTTTCCACATTTGAAATAAGGGCATATCACGTCTTGACTCTTCCCTCTTGGAAAAATGTGGGAATTAAAGGGAAAATTTGAGTTCTTAATTTCCTAAAGGAGGACTGGCTATCCACTCCAGTATTCTTGCCTGGAGCATCTTATGGACAGAGGAGTCTAGTGGGCTACAGTCCATGGAGTCAAAAAGATTCAGACCTGGATGAGCAACTAAGCACACACACCTCAGAATACTCCAGTTCCATCAGGAGTCACTGAATCTTCCTGCCTGCACATGAGCCAAGACTGGCTGATTGAAGTAAATATTTCAAAATCACTAAGCTATGTGGAAGATGAATTTTCTAAAATCTAGTCTTCGTAATATTCAGAAACTAGAACCTCCTACATTACAAAATTCTAACAAATAGTGAAAATTTATTTTCTTGCATTGTTGGGCATACTGGTTCAATATAATTTGGCCAGTGAATTGTTTCAGAAAAGTTTCACAACTATAAGGCCATAGTACTTTGTAAGGATTTTAACTTTTGAATTGTTTTTGTAAGTCTAGCATTTCAGAATTTATTAATATTTTCTAGATGTACTCTTCTACAAAATTGATGCTACCCAATGACTTAACTTGATGCTTTTGAACTGTAGTGTTGGAGAAGACTCTTGAGAGTCCCTCGGACTTCAAGGAGATCCAACCATTCCTTCTTAAAGGAGATCAGTCCTGAATAGTCATTGGAAGGACTGATGCTGAAGCTGAAACTCCAATACTTTGACCACCTGATGTGAAGAACTGACTCATTGAAAAAGACCTTGATGCTGGGAAAGATTGAAGGCATGAGGAGAAGGGGATGACAGAGGATAAGATCTTTGGATGGCATCACCAACTCAATGAATATGAGTTTGAGCAAGCTCCAGGAGTTGCTGATGGACAGGGAAGCCTGGAAAGCTGCAATCCATGGTGTCACAAAAAGTTGGACACAACTGAGCAACTGAACTGAACTGAAATGAATGACTTAACTATGGTTGGTTCATGACTATTTGTCTTGTGGTGAATTTATTATATATTTTTAAATATAGAAATAAGACTAGAAATATATAGATATTAAAGTATATAATGGTTTATCATATATCTTTAAATATAATGCAAATTAGCAGTTAACACCTTATTGTTACTCTTCAATGTTCATCCATCACTATTTAATAAGCTGATATCAGGGTTCATTTTCATATTCAGGCTGCTTCTAATACACATCTTTCAAACTAAGCAGCTCCTAAAAATCTAGGGCTCCTCAACCCACAGATGTATAGGATATTATTATGTAAATTACAAAGTCAGAGATACCAAATTAGTTTAAAATATGCTGGATTAGACAAATGTTAACAAATCTGTTTTCTGCCAGATTGCTGGATCTTTAACCTGATTATTATATTCTGAAACCTCAAAAAGGGTTCCAGGGTTAGGGCTTCCAGACTTATTTGACAGTCCTCTCTTTTGTATTGGCATACTTAATAGCATTTATAATTTTACCCCCTAGCCCTTCCAAAATGCTGTAAACTGTCCTTCTTCTTCTTTTTTTTTTTTTAAAGTAGGTCCAAAATGGAGTTTGTTTGTGCTAAACTATGTCACCAAACCGAGTGCATGCTTAATTGCTAAGTTCTGTCTGACTCTGTGACTCTATGGATCATAGCCTGCCAGGCTCCTTTGTTCATGGGATTCTCCAGGCAAAGATACTGGAGGGGGTTGTCATTTCCTTCTCCACACCAAATCAAGACTTAATGTCTAATGTAATTGTAGCTTCAGCCTCTCTTAAGGAAGTAATCTTCACAGTCAGTCTGGAATTTCCTGGCCAGCACTAGTGAGGTGATCCATCTTGTAGACCCCTGCCATCACCCACAGGAATGCAGCCTTGTCTGAAATAACCCATTCTTTTATTTGTGACTTTCTTGTCCCATCCCCTTTCTGCCTTTAAAAAACCTTTCTTTTTCTGCAATTATTTGTATCTCCTTCCTATGCACTAGATTGTATTCTGCCTGATTCATTAATTGTTGGGCAAAGTCAATTTGATCTTCAAATTTACTAACTTGATTTTTTTTAACACCAAGAGAGACTATCTCAAATAGTCTCTGTGGTCTTTCATTTATGTGAATCTTTAATATTCTAATCAGGTTTCCAAGTTGATTGTGTATAGGTTCCATTTGCTCTGCCTACTTAAGATGACGATGGTGACATCCTTGTGCTCTGCATACCACATCACATGATGGACCATAATGTAGTCCCTGGATAAAAGACTAAGTGTAACCACTGTCCTTTTTTGTGACTTCCATAATGTATATAACTTCCCCGAGTGCCCTGAGTTTTGTCTCTCCCCTTCCATGGAAGAAGAATAAAAATACAAAGGAATGGCATTTGCCAACAGCAACACAGATATCCTGTGTTTTACTCATTCACATTTATCAAAGAGCCCCTCTACCTTTAATGCTTGGCCAAAGCTGTCCCAGCCTGATTTCAGTATGCTACCTGCATTTACTGACAGAGTATAGCATTGAGGCTTTTGATATCTGATAAGATATCAGCTATTTGATAAGACTGGTTCAGTTCAGTTGCTTAGTCATGTCCCATTCATTGCAACCCCTTGGACTGCAGCACACTGGGCTTCACTACCCATAAGCAACTCTCAGAGCTTGTTCAAACTCATGTCCATTGAGTGTGTAATTCCATCTAATCATCTCATCTTCTGTCATCCCTTTCTCTTGACGTCAACCTTTCCCAGAATCAGGTCTTTTCCAAAGAGTCAGTTCTTCACGTCAGGTAGTCAAAGTATTGGAATTTCAGCTTCAGTATCAGTCTTTCCAATGAATATTCAGGACTGATTTCTTTTAGGATTAGCTGGTTGGATATCCTTGCAGTCCAAGGGACTCTCATCTTCTCCAACACCACAGTTGAAAAGCATCAATTCTTGGTATGCAGCTTTCTTTACAGTCCAACTCTCACATCCATACATTACTACTGGAAAAAACAGCTTTGACTAGATGGACCATTGTTGGCAAAGTAATGTCTCTGCTTTTTAATATGCTCTCTAGGTTGGTCATAGCTTTTCTTCCAAGAAGGAAGTGTCTTCTAATTTCATGGCTGCAGTCACCATCTGCAGTGATTTTGGAGTCCCCCAAAATAAAGTCTCTCACTTTTTCCATTGTTTCCCCATCTATTTTCCATGAATTGGCCAGATACCATGATCTTAGTTATCTGAATGTTGAGTTCCTTTTTATTTTTTTATTTTCTTTACATTGTCATGTTGGTTTTGCCATACATTGACATGAATCCACCATGGGTATACTTGTCTTCCGCTTCCAGAAGCTCCCTCCCATCTCCTTCCTGATTCCATCTCTCTGGGTTATCCTGGTTCACCAGCCCTAAGCACCCTGTATCATGCATCAAACCTGAGCTGGTGATTCATTTCACATATGATAGTTTGCGTGTTTCAAAGCCGTTCTCCCATATCATCTCACCCTTGCCCTCTCCCATAGAGTCCAAAAGACTGTTCTATACATCTGTGTCTCTTTTGCTGTCTCGCATACAGGGTTATCTTTATCATCTTTCTAAATTCCATATATATGCATTAGTATACTGTATTGTTTTTCCTTCTGGCTTACTTCACTCTGGATAATAGGCTCCAGTTTTGCCCACCTCAGTAGAACTGATTTGAATGTATTCTTTTTAATGGCTGAGTAATATTCCATTGTGTATATAGCACAACTTTCTTATACATTCGTCTGCTGATAAACATTGAGGTTGCTTCCATGCCCTGGCTATTGTAAACAGTGCGGCGATGAACATTAGGGTACATGTGTCTCTTTCCATTCTGGTTTCCTCGGTGTGTATGCCCAGCAGTGGGATTGCTGGGTCATATGACAGTTCTATTTCCAGTTTTTTAAGGAATCTCCACACTGTCCTCCATAATGGCTGTACTAGTTTGCATTCCCACCAACAGTGTAAGAGGGTTCCCTTTTCTCCACATCCTCTCCAGCATTTAGTGCTTGTAGACTTTTGGATGGCAGCCATTCTGACTGGTGTAAAGTGGCACCTCATTGTGGTTTTGATTTGCATTTCTCTGATCATGAGTGACGTTGAGCATCTTTTCATGTGTTTCTTAGCCATTTTTATGTCTTCTTTGGAGAAATGTCTGTTAAGTTCTTTGGCCCACTTTTTGATTGGGTCATTTATTTTTCTGTAATTGAGCTGCAGGAGTTGCTTGTATATTTTTAAGATTAATTGTTTGTCCATTGCTTCATTGGCTATTATTTTCTCCCATTCTGAAGGCTGCCTTGTCACCTTGCTTTTAGCTTCCTTTGTTGTGCAGAAGCTTTTAATTTTAATTAGGTCCCATTTGTTTATTCGTGCTTTTATTTCCAATATTCTGGGAGGTGGCTCACAGAGAATCCTGCTTTGGTTTATGTTGGAGAGTGTTTTGCCTATGTTTTCCTGTAGGAGTTTTATAGTTTCTGGTCTTATGTTTAGATCTTTGATCCATTTTGAGTTTATTTTTGTGTATGGTATTAGAAAGTGTTCTAGTTTCATTATTTTACAGGTAGTTGACCAGTTTTCCCCGCACCACTTATTAAAGAGGTTGTCTTTTCTCCATTGTATATTCTTGCCTCCTTTGTCAAAGATAAGGTGTCCATAGGTGCATGGATTTATCTCTGGGCTTTCTATTTTGTTCCACTGATCTGTATTTCTGTCTTTGTGCCAGTACCATACTATCTTGATGACTATGGCTTTGTAGTATAGCCTAAAGTCAGGCAGGTTGATCCCTCCAGTTCTATTCTTCTTTCTCAAGATTGCTTTGGCTATTGGAGGGTTTTTTTGTATTTCCATACAAATTGTGAAATTATTTGTTCTAGTTCTCTGAAAAAGACCTCTGGTAGCTTGATAGGAATTGCACTGAATCTATAGATTTCTTTGGGTAGTATTCTAATTTTCACTATACTGATTTTTCTGATACATGAACACAGTATATTTCTCCATCTATTTGTGTCCTCTTTGATTTCTTTCATCAGTGTTTTATAGTTTTCTATATATAGGTCTTTTGTTTCTTTAGGTAGATATGTTGAGTTCTAAGCTAACTTTTTCATTCTCTTCTTTCATTTCATCAAGAGGCTCTTTGATTCATCTTTGATTTCTGCCATAAGGGTGGTGTCATCTGCATATTTGAGATTGTTGATATTTCTCCTGGCAATCTTGATTCCAGCTTATGTTCATCCAGCCATCATTTCACATGATGTACTCCGCATAGAAGTTAAACAAGCAGGGTATCAGTATACAAACTTGACGTATTCTTTTCCTGATTTAGAGCCAGTGTGTTGTTCGATGTCCAGTTCTAACTGTAGCTTCTTGACCTGCATACAAGTTTCTCAGGAAGCAGGTAGGTGGTCTAGTATTCCCATCTCTTGAATAATTTCCCACAGTTTGTTTTGAGCCACACAGTCAAAGGCTTTGGCATAGTCAATAAAGCAGAAGTAGATGTTTTTTCTAAAACTCCCTTGCTTTTTCGATGATCCAACCAATGTTGGAAATTTGATCTCTGCTTCCTTTACCTTTTCTAAATGCAGCTTGAACATCTGGAAGTTCATGGTTTATGTACTGTTGAAGCCTAGCTTGGGGAATTTTGAGCATTACTTTGCTAACATGTGAGATGAGTGCAGTTTTGCGGTAGTCTGAACATTCTTTGGCGTTGCCTTCCCTGAGACTCTGGTAGAGGCTACTTTTTAACCTAAGGAGGCTTGATGTGAAAGTGAAAGTGAAAGTTGCCCAGTCCTGTCTGACTCTTTGTGACCCCATGGATACAGTCCATGGAATTCTCCAGGGCAGAATACTGGAGTGGATAGCCTTTCCCTTCTCGAGGGAATGCTTCAACCCAGGAATCCAACTGGGGTCTCCTCCATGGCAGGTGGATTCTTTACTAACTGAGCTATCAAGGAGGCTTGATATTAGTAAAAATACAGGCTATGCTAGAAATTTTCATGATAGCAACATGAAAACAAGAGTCCATGACTTAGGTAAGTCATGGACTTTTTGCTCTATGAAATATTATTTTGAATATTCTTTTCTTATTAAAATGATGTGTATTGTTCTATTTATTTGTTTTCAATATATCTTATGACTGCAGTCATGAATTTAAAAGCCACTTGCTCCTTAGAAGGAAAGTTGTGACCAATCTAGATAGCATATTAAAAAGCAGAGACATTACTTTGCCAACAAAGGTCTGTCTAGTCAAGACTATGGTTTTTCCAGTAGTCATGTATGGATGTGAGAGTTAGACTATAAAGAAAACTGACTGCCAAAGAATTGATGCTTTTGAATTGTGGTGGTTTGGAGAAGACTTTTGAGAGTCCTTTGGACTGCTAGGAGATAAAACCAGTGAATCCTAAAGGAAATCAGTCCTGAATATTCATTGGAAGGACTGATGTTGAAGCTGAAACTTTAATACTTTGGCCACCAGATATGAAGAGCTGACTCATTTGATAAGACCCTGATGCTGGGAAAAATTAAGGGCAGGTGGAGAAGGAGCAGACGGAGAATGAGATGGTTGGATGGCATCGCCGACCCCGTGGACATGATTTTGGGTAAATTCTAGGAGATGGTGATGGACAGGGAAGCCTGGCATGCTGCAGCCCATGGGTCACAAAGAGTAGGACATGACTGAGAGACTGAACTTAACTGAACTGATGACAATGACAAAAATGTATTTTATAGGGACCATATTAATATAAATAAAATTTTAGCTATTTAAAAATAAATATGGAATAATAATCTTAACTTCAGTCATTAAATATTTTCAAAATATGATTTTATTATTTCTAAGCACTTCACTAATGTCAAATGTGTAAGGAAATCCATTAAGTCAAAGCCTCACAAGTATTGATTCAATATATGATGACTTTAATTAGCATGTATTTGAAAGTAAATTATTTTTTATATTTGTCGTTGCTTTTCTACCTTGAATAATTAGCCACTCTCTGTCTTTCTTACCGTGAAAGGAAGTTACAATAATAATAGAGAAAGAAAGAAATTATAAAACCAAAAACTTACAAACTGTACAAAACTATTGAATTTCCATTTTCAAAAGGATTTATTGTTAGCAATATTTCTGCATTAAATTTCTAAGAATACTTAATATTTCAAATATAAGACTCTTTTGGGGCTCAATATGAACATAAAATCAGACTTCAATTTATTGTGCCAATTAAATTGAAAGAATCAAAAAGGAAATGAGTAACATTTTTCAGTGACCAATATGTCAAGGCCAAAACCAAAGTCACATCTCTGTTAAGAAAGACATTCTAGCTGGTTTTTCCATGCTTCACATATATAGGCAGGAATCAATAAACCGTAAGACCTTGTTCAGTTGATGTGATGTTATAATACTGTCCCCCCAGCCTCCATTAAGTCAAGTTTAATTTCACCCTTACTGTGTGACAGTTTTCTACAAAAGCCAGTTGATGATGCAAAGAGAACAAGATTGAGACCCTGAACTACTGGAAAATGCAGAGATAATATAATATGATGCAAATATCTGGGAGAAAATGCAAATTATATACCTAACAAGATAATAACATTCACAGTATATATGGAATTCCTAAAACTGCTCCTCTGTCCATGGTATTCTCCAGGCAAGAATGCCGGAGTGGGAAGCCATCCCCAGGGGATTTTCCTGATCTAGAGATCAAACCCCTGGGTTTGATTACATTAAACCCATTACACACAATTTCTTTATATTCTGAGCCACCAGGGAAACCCCTACATTTCCTCCTCATAGGTAGTGAACATGTCAGACATATAAATAATTTCAAAGACTTTGGAATTTATTGAAAGCATTTAAGTAGAATAGTAAAACATGTCTGGTTTCTGAACTTCAGAACCTAATCTGATAAAATTCCATTGCCTTGAATTAAGAGAAGGGAATAGAGTAGCTGGGTTTAGAGATGTTGGTGAGGAATGGTTATATTCAGTACAATTCTGGGGGATAGAATCAAGAGGATCAGATATCAGGTTGAATGTGGAAACCAGAAAACATTGAAAAATAAAAAAAAAAGTAGCAGAGTTATGGCTTAGTGAACTAATAGAATAATGATACTATTTACAGATTAAAAGATGGTGAATGACTAAAAAGGGTTCAGTGTGTTACACAATAAATTGTGAATGGTTCTGTGATCCATGTGAATTCTCCAGTACTGAACTATGGCACTCAAGGGAAACACAGGTTAGGTTCATGTCAACCTCCAGGTACTATTTCATAAACTAATCAATATGTAACATTAAAAAATATGTGTTCCTGCTTGACAGCACAACATAGCCTTTTTGTTCTTCAGTTGAGTTCAGTTCAGTTGCTCAGTTGTGTCCAACTCTTTGCGACCCCATCAACTGCAGCATACCAGGCCTCCCTGTCTATCATCAACTCCCAGAGTTTTCCCAAACTCCTGTCCATTGAGTCAGTGATGCCATCCAACCATCTCATCCTCTGTTCTCCACTTCTTCACCTTCTCTTAATCTTTCCAGCATCAGGGTCTTATCAAATGAGTCAGCTTTTCATATCAGGTGGCCTAAGTATTGGAGCTTCAGCTTCAACATCAGTCCTTCCAATGATCACACAGGACTGATCTCCTTTAGGATAGACTGACTGGATCTCCTAGCAGTCCAAGTGGAGAAGGCAATAGCAACCCACACTAGCACTGTTGCCTGGAAAATCTTATGGATGGAGGAACCTGGTAGGCTGCAGCCCATGGGTTTAGGAAGCGTCGGACATGACTGAGCAACTTCACTTTCACTTTTCACTTTCATTCATTGGAGAAAGGAATGACAATCCACTCCAGTGTTCTTGTCTGGAGAATCTCAAGGATGGCAGATCCTGGTGGCTGCCATTTACAGGGTCTCACAGAGTTGGACACGACTGAAGCGACTTAGCAGCAGTAGCATCAGAAGCAATCCAAGGGACTGTCGAGTCTTCTCCAACACCACAGTTCAAAAGCATAAATTATTTGGTGCTCAGCTTTCTTTATATTCCAACTCTCACATCCATACATGACTACTGGAAAAACCATAGCCTTCACTAAACAGACCTTTGTTGGCAAAGTAATGACTCTGCTTTTTAATATGCTGTCTAGGTTGGTCACAACTTACCTTCCAAGGGGTAAGTGGCTTTTAATTTCATAGCTGCATTCACCATCTGCAGTGATTTTGAAGCCCCCCAAATAACCTCAGCCACTGTTTCCACTGTTTCCTCATCTAGTTGCCATGAAGTGATGGGACCAGATGCCATGATCTTAGTTATTTGAATGTTGAGCTTTATGCCAACTTTCTTATTCTCCTCTTTCACTTTAATCAAGAGACTCTTTAGTTCTTCTTCACTTTCTGCCATAAGGGTAGGGTTATCTGAATATCTGAGATTATTGATATTCCTTCTGGCAATCTTGATTCTGGCTTGTGTTTCTTCCAGCCCAGTGTTTCTCATGATGTACTCTGCATATAAGTTAAATTAGCAGGGTGACAATATACAGCCTTGATGTATTCCTTTTCTTATTTGGATCCAGTCTGTTGCTCCATGTCCAGTTCTAACTGTTGCTTCCTGACCTGCATACAGGTTTCTCAAGAGGCAGGTCAGGTGGTCTGGTATCCCTATCTCTTTCAGAATTTTTCACAGTTTACTGTGATCCACACAGTCAAAGCCTTTGGCATAGTCAATGAAGCAGAAGTATATGCTTTTCTGGAACTCTCTTGCTTTTTCATTGATCCAACACATATTTGCACTTTGATCTCTGGTTCCTCTGCCTTTTCTAAAAGCAGCTTGAATATCTGGAAGTTCACGGCTCACATATTGCTGAAGCCTGGCTTGGAGAATTATGAGCATTACTTTACTAAAGTGTGAGTTGAGTGCAATTGTGTGGTAGTTTGGGCCCTCTTTAGCATTGCCTTTCTTTGGGATTAGAATGAAAACTGACCTTTTCCAGTCCTGTGGCCACTGCTGAGTTTTCCAAATTTGCTGGCATGTTGAGTGTAACACTTTTCATAGCATTATCTTCTAGGATTTGAAACAGCTCAACTGGAATTCCATCACCTTCACTAGCTTTGTTTATGATGATGCTTCCTAAGGCCCACTTGACTTCACATTCCAGGATATCTGGCTCTAGGTGAGTGATCACATCATCATGATTATCTGGGTCATGAAGATTTTTTTTTTTTTTGTACAGTTCTTCTGTGTATTCTTGCCACCTCTTCTTAATATCTTCTGCTTCTGTTAGGTCCGTGCTATTTCTGTCCTTTATTGAGCCCATCTTTGCATAAAATGTTCCCTTGGTATCTCTAGTTTTCTTTAAGAGATCTCTAGTCTTTCCTATTCTATTGTTTTCCTCTATTTGTTTTCACTGATCACTGAAGAAGGCTTTCTTATCTGTTGTTGCTATTCTTTGGAATCCTGCATTCAAATGGGTTTATTTTTCCTTTGCTTTTCCCTTCTCTTCTTAGGATCAATAGAAAATACTTCAACACTGTAACTTGGAAGTCATTTTAAAAATACAAGTCATAAATAAAAAGCATAAAGAGTGGGGGAAAAACTGACACTGAATAGATTTAAAGGAGGACACTTGTTTACAGTAGGAGCTGAAGCAAGATGACAGAGGATTGCCTTGTCTGACCTCAACTGGGAAGGTATGAGAAGGGTAAACACCAAAATTTTTATAGCTCTGTGCATGTCCACAAATGATCACAAAAGTATCAAAAGTATTAATTTGATGGTTAGACAAAACTCTATCAAGTAGATGGATTTGTAAATACAGAATCTATAAAAGATAAGGAATTAACTCTATTCATGTCTAGAACTCAAAGTCTTGGGAAGAAGATATGTCTTTAAGAATCATCAAAGATGGTATTTCTAATGATGGCATTTCCATTCTAGAAAGCGATAAAATAGCTTAGGTAAGCTATATGAAACAAAGCCCAATTCAAAAATCCAAGGAGTCTAATATTTAGTTTGAGGAAAACCAATGTTTGGAGTGACTTGGTGCCACAGCAGCTTAGACAAGAAAAAAGAAAATGAAATTTCAGGATCTGTATTCAAAACAGAAGCATAAGAGCTGATGTGGAAAAGGGAAGAGTTCTTTTGTTGTAGAAGCAAACTAGAATAAAATGAAGGGTGCATATTCATGAGGATGGTCTCTTTTTGGCTCCTGTATTTTTCCTGAAGTCCCAGAGAATAAGGAACATATACAATTCAGGAAATAAGTTAGCGAATCCTGTCCCTAAGAAAAATATTTTAGAATAGAATAACACTGAACTTCAAAGCCAATTCCTTCCTCTACTTGTTTGGTTCTTTTCTAGGCTTCTCTGGTGGTTAGGTGGTGAAGAAGCCATCTGCATTGCAAGAGACACAGGTTTGATTCCTGAGTTCAAAGGATCCCCTGGAGAAAGAAATGGCAATGAACTTTAGTATTCTTACCTGGGAAATCCCATGGAGAGAGGAGGTTGGTGGGCTACAGTCCATGGCCTCACAAAGCATCAGACATGACTTAGCAATTAAACAACAGCAGTAATTTCTTATCAACTCATTTCTCTATTCACTCCATGGTGTACTAAAGTCGCTCAAGTCCTGTCTGACTCTTTGTGACCTTATGGAGAAATTATATGAAAATATTGAAAGAAATAGTACACAAAGGATGGTCAAATATAGGGTCTACACATGATAGGTGCTCAATAAAATGTTAGTTTTTGTTATTCATTCCTTTTATTTGTTTTTTCTAACATAATGTGCTTCCTTTTTTCTACTGTTTGCCTTTTTACTTTCTTCCTTTCTGTCACTTATCACTTCTCCTCCCAAGAAGTAGCCTATTTCTCCTACACTCCAGTTCTTCCTAAAGCTGAAATCCTAATACTTATAAAATCCAAAAAGACAACCATCTTGTCTAGAGCTCTAAACCTCCTGATTTTTTAATTTTTTCCATGTAACTCCAGTTGCTTATCAGGAGCTTCTCCACTATTTCCCTCATAAATGGGTAGTAGAATGTGTGTCTTCTGTGTGATGTGTTCTGTCTGTAGTATCAAACTCCCAAATATGCATAACCCCCTTAATTTCATCCAAGGAAGCTCTATTCCTCTGAATATATGATCCATTCCAAAAGATGTCACATATTCTGATATTTCCTAGACTATTTTGACTGATTTATGTCAAAGATGCTGATTTGTTTTCTGTTGGTTAGGCTGGGGTTATGATCTTTTGGAGGAAGACCACAGAGGTGAAATACCATCTTCATCATGTCATATAAAGGTTACATATTATAAATATGATGTATCATTGTGGATACTGAAGTTGATCACCTGCCTGAAGTAGTGTTTATCAGTTGTGTATGTTTATTATGCTTCTTTTCCTTGAGAGCATATATCTACATAAATTATTTGAAATTCTTCATGAGAAATGTGTCTTTTCCCTACCTTTTATGTAGGCAGCCACTAATTTATATCAGTTTAGATTCATGTGTATTCATTTTTAAATTTGGATTATAATTCAATAGTATTTTATTTTGTTGCCCAATTTTTTCTATAAAAACTGAAAATAATTTTAATATATCTTTTTTGATAATGGAAAAATAAAAAATATTAAAGATTTAAAACATCTGAACAGAGATTAACACATTTGTATAATCTGTATAATATATAGAAATTTGTAGCCAACAATTAGAAACTACACATTATTATCAAGAATGTATAATATATTTAAAAAAAATTTCCTATAGAATGAGCAGTAATGCAAATTTCAACAATTTCAAGAAACTAAGATAACCCAGTTTATGTTTTCTGACCACAGTGTGAAATTAAATCATTAATTAAAAGCAAAAAAAGCAAGAAAAATTACTAGCAGTTTTGAATATGAGCAAAATGACTCACACACAGACACACAAATGCAACCAGAAAAAAAAAAAAAAAAGAAAAGAAATAACCCGTTTCTTAAATGTGGGTTTTACATGGAGACTTTCTCTGAAAGAGTTAAGTTTGAAAAAGGCAGGGGGGAGTAACTTTGCAGTGGAAAAATCTAATGACACTACCTCAGCTAGGTGATTAAGTTCAACATCAATGGTCATAAATCAAGTTCATAGCCTATTCCTGGGTATGATATGATGAGATGCACTTTAGTTCTGTGATTTTTCTTTTCCCAAATGACAACCCCCCTCCTTTAATTATAAGAAAAACAGCAGAAAAAGTCTAAAATAAATCATCCTATAGTATGCCTGCCCAATATTTTCAAAACTGCCATGGTTATCCAAAACAAGAGAAATTTGAGAAATTGTCCCAGCTAAGAAAAATCTAAGGAGGTCTAATAACCAAATGTCTGCTATTCTGGATTGGATCTTGGAAAGGAAAAAGTAGCTAAGGTAAAAACTAAAACAATCTGAAGAGGTATGAATTTGACTTAATAATTACATATTGATATTAGCTCATTGATTGTACCAAACATCATAATACTACAAGATGTTAATAATATGGGACTATGTATATGTGTGTGAGAGGGGGATAGCTTGAGAATTCTCTGTGCTATCTACATAATTTTTCTGTAAGTACAAAACTATTCTAAAATAAAAAGTATGATTTTATAAAGTAAACCAGGGTGGAAATTAGTAAATATTTTAACTGAATAAAAATTGAACTAAAATATATAATTAATGGGATAAAGATATAAGATAAATACATCACTTGAAATTTCTACCCTTAAATATATATGCTACCATATTTCTAGCCTAAATTTATGTGGAACAAAAATCTGGAAAATAATGGTAGGTAGCCATCTGAAGATAAAATGAAACAAAATAATCCTAAACAGGTTAAAAAAAAAAAACAGCAGAAAAAAATTGGAAACATTTTCAAAAGATAAATTAGCAATCTCAAAAGTCAATCCTATAGACTTCTAATAAAAATTATGCACTAAGCAAGAAAAAATAAGAAGGAAGTCACAGACTAATAATATAAAAAATAAAATGAGATATAATTATAAATTATAAAGCTTTAAAATATTAGAACAAAATTTCAAGAGTTTTTTCATTTAAAGTGGAAATTTGCCTGATATGAAGAATTCCATGAAAAATCACTTACAAAATCTGATAAGATAATAAGCAAGAGTTCTGAAAATTACTAAATAAATTAAATTTTAAATAAAATAATAATATACTTTGCAAAAAGAAAACTAATTGTTAGAATATCTAGGGAGAAATTAAAATAAAATTTGCACTGACTTTTTCAGAAATCCCTTACAAAGATGAGAATATTATCTTTAGTGTGAAATAGTTTTTAGGAATGCCCACCTTCTCAAGATTCAATGCTCCCTATTCCCAGCACAATCCTTCAAGCTAGGCTTTAGCAGTACATCAATTGAGAACTTCCAGATGTTCAATTTGGGTATATAAAAGGCAGAGGAAACAGAGGTCAAAGTGCCAACATTTGCTGGATCATAGAGAAAGCAAGGGAATTCCAGGAAAACATCTATCTCTGTTTCACTGACTACACTAAAGCCTTTGACTGTGTGTACCACAGCAAACTGTGAAAAACTCTTAAAGAGATGAGAATACCAGGTAATCTTTTTTGTCTTCTGAGAAACATGTCTGAGGGTCATGAAGCAACAGTTAGAACCTTATCTGGAATGACTGGCTCAAAACTGAGAAAGAAATATGACTAGGCTGTGTATCATGAGAAATGCCAGATCGGATGAGTTATAAGCTGGAATCAAGATTACTAGGAGAAGTATCAACAATCTTAGTTATGCAGACGATACCACTTTAATTGCAGAAAGTGAAGAGAAACTAAAAATCCTCTTGATGAAAGTGAAAGACAAGAGTGAAAAAGCTGGCTTAAAATTCAGCATTCAGAAAACTAAGATCATGGCATCTGGTCCCATCAGTTCAGGGAAAATAGAAAGGGAAAAGCTGGAAGCAGTGACAGATTTCCTCTTTTGGGGCTCTAAAACCACAGTGAATGATGACTGCAGCCATGAAATTAAAAGATTGCTTCTTGGCATGAAAACTATGACAAACCTAGACTGTGTACTAAAAAGCAAAGACATCACTTTTCCAGCAAAAGTCCATATAGTTAAGGCTATTGTCTTTCCAAAAGTCATATATGGGTGGGAGAGTTAGACCATAAAGAAGACTGAGTACTAAAGAATGATTGCTTTGACTCGTGGACTCTGTGGATGAGGGAAAGGTGGGATGATATGGGAGAATGGCATTGAAACATGCTAATTATCATATGTCTAATCAATCGCCAGCCAAGGATTGATTCTCGGGGCTGGTGCATCGAGATTTCCCTGGGGGGAGGGAGGAGGGAGGGGGGAGGGAGGGGTTTCTGGAGGGGGAGCGTATGTAAACCTATGGTGATATCATGACATTGTATGGCAAAAACAATAAAAGGGAGGAATAAAAAAAAGAATGATTGCTTTGAAACTATGGTGCTGGAGACAACTCTTGAGAGTCCCTTGGGCAGCAAGATCAAACTAGTCAGTCTTAAAGGAAATCAATCAATCCTGAATATCCATTGGAAAAACTGATGCTGAAGCTGAAGCTGTTATACTTTGGCCAACTGATGTGAACAACTGACTTACTGGAAAAGACCCTGATGCTGGGAAAGACTGAAGGCAAAGAGGATGAGATGGTTGGATGGCATCACCATTCCAACAGACATGAACTTAAGCAAACTCCAGCAGATGATGAGGGACAGGGAGGCCTTAATGTGCTGCAGTCCTTGGGGTCACAAAGAGTCCAACACGACTTGGTGAATGAACAAATGAACTCATTCTCAGCACCTCTAAATGTGATAAGCTATCATTCCTGTAATCGTATTACGTTCTATAATAGCCTATGCAAGACAAAGGAAAACATCTAACTAGCCCTCATCTAATCACATATGCCCCACAAAACAGATATCATTTTCAGCCTGGTGTCAAAATAAGAAGGTAGAATAGTTAGAACAAGAAATCAGAAATGGAGGTCAGAGAGATGAGAAGTGTGAGAACAACTTAACACACTGGTTTATTTATTTATTTATTTATTTTGGTTTGACAATGAAATAGTCATATAGTGAATTGGGGTGGGGGGCATGGAAGGGAGTTGGTCTTAAGCTGAAACAGACTGACCGGCAAGGAAAAACGGGGGCCTGAATTCTACAGCATCCAATAGCCTGAATGATCTTGGAAATTGTCCTCCCCAGAGCTTCCAGAAAGAAACACCCACTTGCAAACATCTTGATTTGGCTTTATGCTCTGTGAGAGCCTAAACTGAGATTCCCAGAAGGAAAACACTGAAATCAGATTGATTATATTATTGGCAGCCAAAGATGGAGAAGCTTTATACAGTCAGCAAAAACAAGACAGGGAGTTGACTGTGGTTCAGATCATGAACTCCTTATTGCCAAATTCAGACTGAAATTGAAGAAAGTGGGAAAAACCACTAGACCATTCAGGTATGACCTAGATCAAATCCATTATGATTATACAGTAGAAGTGAGAAATAGATTTAAAGAACTAGATCTAATAGACAGATGCCTGATGAACTATGGATGGAGGTTCATGCCATTGTACAGGAGAGAGGGATCAAGACCACCCCCAAGAAAAAGAAATGCAGAAAAGGAAAATGGCTGTCTGAGGAGGCCTTACAAATAGCTGTGAAAAGAAGAGAAGCTAAAGGTAAAGGAGAAAAGGAAAGATATTCCCATCTGAATGCAGAGTTCCAAAGAATAGCAAGGAGACATAAGAAAGCCTTCCTCAGTGATCAATGTAAACAAATAGAGGAAAACAATACAATGGGAAAACAATAGAATGGGAAAGACTTCAAGAAAATATTCCAGGGGAATATTTCATGCAAAATAGGCTCAATAAAGGACAGAAATAGCACGGACCTAACAGAAGCAGAAGATATTAAGAAGAGGTGGCAAGAATACACAGAAGAATTGTACAAAAAAAAAAAAATCTTCAGGACCCAGACAATCACGATGGTGTGATCATTCACATAGAGCCAGACATCCTGGAATGTGAAGTCAAGTGGGCCTTAGGAAGAATCACTACAGACAAAGTTAGTGGGGGTGATGAAATTCCAGTTGAGCTATTTCAAATCATAAAAGATGATGCTGTGAAAGTACTGCACTCAATATGCCAGCAAAGTTGGAAAACTCAGCAGTGGCCATACGACTGGAAAAGGTTAGTTTTCATTCCAAACCCAAAGAAAGAAAATGCCAAAGAATGCCCAGACTACTGCACAATTGCACTCATCTCATATTCTAGTAATGTTCAAAATTCTCCAAGCTAGGCTTCAGCAACATGTGAACTGTGAACTTCCAGATGTTCAAACTGGTTTTAGAAAAGGCAGAGGAACAAGAGATCAAGGTGCCAACATCTGTTTGATCATTGAAAAAGCAAGAGAGCTACAAAGAGCATCTATTTCTGCTTCATTGACTATGCCAAAGCCTTTTACTGTGTGAATCGCAAAAAAACTGTGGAACATTCTGAAAGAGATAGAAATAACAGACCACCTGATCTGCCTCTTGATAAACTTGTATACAGGTCAGAAAGTAATAGAACTGGACATGGAATAACAGATTGGTTACAAATAGGAAAAGGAGTACATCAAGGCTGTATATTGTCACCCTATTTATTTAACTTATATGCAGTGTACATCATGAGAAATGTACTGGATGAAGCACAAGCTGGGATCAAGATTGCCAGGAGAAGTATCAACAATCTCAGATATTCAGATGACACCACCCTTATGGCAGAAAGTGAAGAATAACCAAAGAGCCTCTTGATGAAAGTGAAAGAAAAGAGTGAGAAAGTTGGCATAAAGCTCAACATTCAGAAAACTAAGATCATGGCATTTGGCCTCATCACTTCATAGCAAATAATTGTGGAAACAGTGGCTGATTTTATTTTTCTGGGCTCGAAAATCACTGCAGATGGTGACTGCAGCCATAAAATTTAAAGACACTCCTTGGAAGGAAATTTATGACCAACCTAGACAGCATATTAGAAAGCAGAGACATTATTTTGCCAGCAAAGGCCCATCTAGTTATGGGTATGATTTTTCCAGTGGTCATGTATGGATGTGAGAGTTGGACTACAGAGAAACCTGAGCACCAAAGAATTGACAATTTTGAACTGTGGTGTTGGAGAAGACTCTTAAGAGTCCCTTAGAATGCAAGGTGATCCAACCCATCCATCCTAAAGGAGATCAGTCCTGGGTGTTCATTGGAAGTACTGATGTTGAAGCTGAAACTCGGGTACTTTGACCACCTGATGCAAAGAGCTGACTCATTTGAAAAGATCCTGATGCTGGGAAAGAGTGAGGGCAGGAGGAGAAGGGGGCGACAGAGAATGAGATGGTTGGATGGCATCACCAAGTCAATGAACATGAGTTTTTGTAGACTCTGGGATTTGATGATGGACAGGGAGGCCTGGTGTGCTGCAGTTCATGAGGTCACAAAGAGTTGGACACAACTGAGTGACTGAAATGAAACAGATTCCATTTTTGTTGTGCTCACACTCTTGACCCATGGAAACTGTGTAATAATAAATCTCTGTTGTTTCAAACCATGCATTTAAGCCAGATTTGTGGTAATCTGTTACAGAAAAAGCAAAATAATATACTGCCTAATTTTTTTAAAGTTATGGAAAAATCTTGATCTCAAAATCGATAAACACATTGTATTATGCACTGTGTGCTCAGTCAAATCTGACTCTATGTGGTCCCATGGACTGTAGCCTACCAGACTCCACTGCCCACTGAATTTTTCAGGCAAGAATACTGGAATTATATGCCATTTTCTATTCCAAAGGTCTTCCTGACCCTGGGATTGACCTTGCGTCTCTTGCATTGCAGGCAGATTCTTAACCACCATGACTCTGGGGAAGATATTGCAAGAACAGAAAAATAGCATGTTGTATGACCAAAAATAAAAATCCAAAGCAAAATACTACCAAATGAATTTCATTATATACTGAAAATGATTATGCATTGTGACTAAAATGGATTAATTACAGGAATTAATGATTTGCTATGTCACTCAGTAATCAATCACTGTTGTTGCTGTTGTTATTCAATCATTGTCATGTCAGATTCTCTGCTACTCCATGAACTGCAGCACAACAGTTCTTCCCTGCGCTTCACTATCTCCCTAAGTTTGCTCAAGCTCATGTCCATTTGAGTCAGTGATTCCATCCAACCATCACATCCTCTGTCACCTTCAGTCACTTCAGTCTTTCCCAGCAACAGGTTCTTTCCCGATGAATCAACACTTCACATCAGGTGGCCAAAGTGTTGAAGCTTTGGCTTGAGTATCAGTTCTTCAAATGAGTATTCAGAGTTGATTTCCTTTAGAATTGACTGGTTTGATCTCCTTGATGTCCAAAGGGCTCTCAAGTATCTTATCCAGCACTACAGTTCAAAAGCATAAATTTTTGAATGCTCATCCTTCTTTATGGTCCAGCTCTTACATCCCTGCATTACTGCTGGAAAAACTGTAGATTTGATTATACAGACCTTTTTTTGGGAAAGCAGTGTCTCTATTTTTTAATATGTTATCTATGTTTGCTGTAGCTTTCCTTCCAAGGAGTAAGTGTCTTTTAATTTCATATCTGCAATCACCATCCTCAGTGATTTTGGACTCCAAGAAAATGAAATATATCACTGTTTACACTTTCTCCTCCCCTATTTGCTGTGAAGTGATGGGACCAGATTCCAGGATCTTAGTTTTTTGAGTGTTGAGTTTTAAGCCAGCTTTTCACTTTCTTTCTCCACATTCATCAAGAGGTTCTTAGTTCCTCTTCACTTTCTGCCATTAATGTGGTATCATCTGCATATCTGAGGTTGTTGATATTTCTCCTGTCAATATTGATTCCAGCTCATGCTTCATCCAGCCTGACATTTTTCATGATGTACTCTGCACATCAGTTAAATGATCAGGGTGATCTACCTTTTCTAACTTGCACATCTGGAAGTTCTTCTTTCACATTTTGTTGTAGCCTAGCTTGAATGATTTTGAGCATTAACTCATTAGCATGTGAAAGGAGTACAATTGTATGGCATTTTGAACTTTCTCTGGCATTGCTCTTATTTAGGATTGGAATAAAAACTGGCTTTTTGCAGTCCTGTGGCCACTGCTATTTTCAAAATTTGCTGGCATATTGACTGTAGCACTTTAGCAGCATTATCTTTTAGGATTTTAAATAGCCCAGCTAGAATTTCATATCTTCCACTAGCTTTGTTTATAATAATGCTTCCTAAGGCCCACTTGACCTCATATTCCAGTATGTATGGCTATAGATGAGTGACCACACTTTGTGATTATTTGGTTCAATAAGACTTAAAAAAAAATCATCTTTCTAAATTCCATATATATGCATTAGTATACTGTATTGTTGTTTTTCCTTCTGGCTTACTTCACTCTGGATAATAGGCTTCAGTTTCGTCCACCTCAGTAGTACTGATTCAAATGTATTCTTTTTTACGGTTGAGTAATATTCCATTGTGTATATGTACCACAGCAAAAGAAACACAGATGTATAGAACAGTCTTTAAAACTCTATGGGAGAGGGTAAGGGTGGGATGATATGGGAGAATGGCATCGTAACATGTAAATTATCATATGTGAAATGAATTGCCAGCCCAGGTTTGATGCATGATATATGGTGCTCAGGGCTGGTGCACCGGGATGATCCAGAGGGATGGAATCAGGAGAGAGATGGGAGGGGGCTTCTGGAAGGGGATCACATGTATACCCATGGTGGATTCATGTCAATGTATGGCAAAACCAACAGGATAATGTAAAGAAAAAATTAATTAATTAAAAAAATAAATAAATAAAAAATAAAAAAAATTATTCTTCTGTGCATTCTTGCCACCTCTTCTTAATCTCTTCTTAGGTTCTTGCCATTTTTGTCCTTTATCATGCTCATCTTGCATGAAATGTTCCCTTGGTATCTATAATTTTCTTGAATAAATCTCTAGTCTTTCTCATTCTATTGTTTTTTTTTCGATTTCTTTGCATTGTTCACTTAAGAAGGCTTTCTTATATCTCCTTGATATTTTCTGGAAATCTGCATTCCTTTGGGTATATCTTTTCCTTCCTTCTTTGCATTTCACTTCTCTTCTTTTTCCAGATATGTGTAAGGCCTACTCAGACACCAACTTTGCCTTCTTACATTTCTTTTTCTTGGGGATGACTTTAGACATTACCTTCTGTACCGTGGAATTAATCTCTATCTATAGTTCTTCAGGAAATATCTACCACATATAATCCCCTTAATCTATTCATCATTCCACTGTATAATCATAAAGTATTAGATTTATGTCATACTTGAATGGCCCAATGGGTTTCCCTACTTTCTTCAGTTTGAGCATGCATTCTGCAATAAGGAGCTGATGATCTGAGTCACAATAAGATCCAGTTCTTGTTTTGCTGTCTATATATAGTTTCTCCAATTTTGGATGCAAAGAATACAATCAATCTTTTTTCTGTATTGATCATCTGGTGATGTCCACGTGTAGATCTCTTGTGTTTTTCGAAGAGGATGTGAAAGGATATCTTCGTCTTCTTTTTTTCTTGGTGGGGGCATGGTGTTAGTTCTAGGAAGTCTTGTAGGTCTTCAAAGAATCATTCCACTTTAACTTCTTTGGCCGTAATGGTCGAGGCATATACTTGGATTGCCATGATGTTGAATGGTTTCCTTGGAAATGAATGGAGATTATTCTGTTGTTTATGAGATTGACCTAAGCACTGCATTTTGGATTCTTTGGTTGACTATGAGGGATAATCCATTGCTTCTATGGGATTTTTACCCAAAGTAGTATATATAATGATTATCTGAATTAAATTCACCCATTCCTATCCATTTTGAATGAAGTTTAGTCACTAAGTCATGCACAACTCTCTGCAACCTCATGGACTGCAGCACATCAGGCTTCCCTGTTCATCAGCAACTCCCAGAGCTTGCTCAAACGCATGTCCATTGAGTCGGTGATGCCATTCAATCAACTCATTCACCGTTGTCCTTTTTTCCTCATGTCTTCAAACTTTCCCAGCATCAGGGTGTTTTTCAATGAGTTAGTTCTTTGCATCAGGTGGCCAAAGTATTGGGATTTCAGGTTCAGCATCAGTACTTCCAATGAACACCCAGGACGGATCACCTTTAGGATGCACTGGTTGGATCTCCTTGCAGGCCAAGGGACTCTCAAGAATCTTCTCCAACACCACAGTTCAAAAGCGTCAATATTTTGGCACTCAGCTTTCTTTATACTTCAACTCTCACATCCATACATGCCCACTGGAAAAATCATAGCCTTGACTAGATGGACCTTTGTTGGCAAACTAATGTCTCTGCTTTGTAATACGCTGTCTAGGTTGGTCTTAACTTGCTTTCAAAGGAGTAAGCATCTTTTAATTTCATGGCTGCAATTACCATGTGCAGTGATTGTGGAGCCCAGAAAAATAAGGTCAGCCACTGTTTCCACTGTTTCCCCATCTATTTGCATGAAGTGATGGGACTGGATCCCATGATCTTAGTTTTCTGAATGTTGAGCTTTAAGCCAACTTTTTCACTCTCTTCTTTCACTTTCATCAAGAGGCTCTTTAGTTCTTCTTTACTTTCTGCCATAAGGGTGGTGTCATGTGCATATCTGAGGTTATTGATATTTCTCCCAGCAATCTTGATTCCAACTTGTGCTTCCTCCAGCCCAGCATTTCTCATGATGTACTATGCATATAGTTAAATAAGTAGGGTGACAACATACAGCCTTGACATACTGCTTTTCCTATTTGGAACCAATCTGTTGTTTGATGTCCAGTTCTAACTATTGCTTCCTCACCTGCATACAGATTTCTCAAGAGGCAGGTTAGATGGTCTGGTATTCCCATCTCTTTCAGAGTTTCCCACAGGTCGTTGTGATCTACACAGTCAAAGACTTTGGCATAGTCAATCTTGATTCCAGCTTGTGCTTCATCCAGTCAGGCATTTAGCATGATGTACTCTGCATAAAACTTAAATAAGCAGGCTGACAATATACAGCCTTGACATACTCCTTTCCTGATTTGCAAATTGTCTGCTCTTTGATGACCAGTTCTAATGGTTGCTTTTGACCTGCATATGGATTTCTCAGGGGGCAGGTAAGGTGGTCTGGTATTTCCATCTCTTCAAGAATTTTTCACAGGTTGTTGTGATCTACACAGTCAAAGACTTTGGCATAGTCAATAAAGCAGAAATAGATGTTTTTCTGGATCTCCCTTGCTTTTCCTATGATCCAACGGTTGTTGGCATGTGATCTCTGGTTCCTCTGCATTTTCTAAATTCAGCTTGAACATCTGGAAGTTGAAAGTTCATGTACTATTGAAGCCTGGAAAATTTTGAGAATTACTTTTCTAGAGTGTGAAATGAGTGCAATTGTGCAGTAATCTGAGCACTCTTTGGCATTGTCTTTTTTGGGGATTGGAATGAAATAAATAGAATGAAGCATTATATTGTCAGCAAAAATATACTAGCAGCTGACTGTGGCTTAAATCATGAACTCTTTATTTCAAAATTTAGACTTAAACTGAAGAAAGTAGGGAAATCCACTAACCATTTAGGTACAACCTAAATGAAATCTCTTGCAATGATACAGTGGAAGTGACAAATAGATTCAAGGGATTAGATCCAATAAACAGAGAGCCTGAAGATCTATGAACAGAGGTTAGTAACATTGTACAGGAGGCAGTGATCAAGACCATTCCCTGACAAAGACATGCTAAAAGGCAAAATGATTGTCTGAGGAGGCCTTACAAATAGCTGAGAAAAGAAGAGAAGCTAAAGGCAGAGGAGAAAAGGAAAGATATACTCATTTGAATGTAAAGTTCCAAAGAAAACAAAGAGAGATAAGAAAGCCTTCCTCAGTGATCAATGCAAAAAAAAAAAAAATTAGAGGAAAACAATAGAATGCGATAAACTAGAGATATCTTCAATAAACTTAGAGATACCAAGAGAACATTTCATGCAAAGATGGGAACAATAAAGGATAGAGCTGGTATAGACCTAATGGAAGTAAAAGATATTAAGAAGAGGTTGCAAGAAACCACAGAAGAACTATACACAGAAGATCTTCAAGACCTATGTAACCATAATGATGTTATCACTGTCTAGATCCATACATCCTAGAATGCAAAGTCAAGTGGGCTTTAAGAAGCATTACTATGAACAAAGCTAGATTGGAAGTGATGGGATTCCTGTTGAGCTGTTTCAAATTCTAAAATATGATGTTGTTAACATGCTACACTCAATATGCCAGCAAGTTTGGAAAACTGAGCAATGACCACAAGACTGGAAAATATCAGTTTTCATTCCAATCCCAAAGAAGGACCTTGCCAAAGAATGTTCATTGCACTCGTCTCACATGCTAGGAAGATAATGCTAAAAATTCTCCAAACCAGGCTTCACCATTATGTGAACCATGAACTTCCAGATGTTCAAACTGGTTTTAGAAAAGGCAGAGGAACCAGAGATCAAATAGCCAACATCCACTGCATCATAGACAAAGCAAGAGAATTCCAGAAAAACATCTATTCCTGCTTGATTGATTACACCAATGCCTTTGACTGTGTGGATCATAACAAGCTGTGGAAAATTCTTCAAGAGATGGGAATACTACAACACCTGGACTGACTCCTATGAAATTTGTATGCAGGTTAAGAAGCACCTAATTAGAACTGAACGTGGAATAAGAGGCTGATTTCAAATGGGGAAAGGAGTATGTCAAGGCCGTATATTCTCTCCCTTCTTATTTAATTATATGCAGAGTACATCATGCAAAATGCTGGGCTGCATGAAGCACATGCTGGAGTCAAAATTGCCAGGATAAATATCAATAACCTCAGATATTCAGATGACACCACCATTGGGGCAGAATATGAAGAGAAACTGAAGAGCATCTTGATGAAATGAAAGAGGAGAGTGAAAAAGTTGGCTTAAAACTCAACATTCAAAAGACAAAGATCATCTCATCTGGTCCCAGCACTTCATGGCAAATAGATGGGTAAACAATGGAAACAGTGAGAGACTTTATTCATGTATTTATTTATTTAAGGATCCAAAACCAGTGCAGATGGTGACTGCAGCCATGAAATTAAGAGATGCTTGCTCCTTGGAAGAAAAGTTATGACCAACCTAGAAACCATATTAAAAATCAGAGACATTGCCGACAGATGTCCGTTTAGTCAAAGCTATGATTTTTCTAGTAGTCTTGTATGGATGTGACAGTTTGACCATAAAGCAGGGTGAAGCATTAATGCTTTTGAACTGTGGTGTTGAAGAAGACTCTTGAGAGTCCCTTGAACTGCAAAGAGATCAAACCAGTGAATTCTAAAGCAAATTAGTTCTGCGTATTCATTGGAAGGCCAAATGCTGAAGCTGAAATTCCAATACTTTGGCCACCTGATGTGAAGAACTAACTCCTTGGAAAAGATCCTGATGCTGGGAAAGTTTGAAGGCAGGAGGAGAAGGTTTCAATATAGGATGAGATGGTTGGATGGCATCACTGACTCAATGGACTTGAGTTTGAGCAAGCTCTGGGAGTTGGTGATTGACAGGGAAGACTGGTGTGCTGTAGTCCATGGGTCACAAAAAGTCAGACATGACTGAACAACTGAACTGAACTTATTTTGGCAATATACTTTAGTGACATTTTCTGGGTGTGTGTTTTTTTTTTTTTTTTTTTGGAAACACTGAGTCAACAGAGAATAACAAAGCCGCAAGATACATGCTTGATATGTGAGTGAAAAATCAAGCATTTGGGAGTTTTATGATCTTTTGACAAATATGTTGTACATTAAGATGATACTAGAAAACAAAGGCAAATTATTTGTGAGAAATGAGTTAAACTATGAGAGTATATTTTAAATTATTCTATTTTGGAACACAAATATCTTGTCTCTAATCACTCTCTTTATCTCTGTATCTATCTCTCTATTTCTCTCTCTGTCTCTATCTCTTTATCCCTGTGTCTCCCACTCTTACACACAAACACAAAAGATTATTTTTCACATTCAAATAATCTTCTTTTGAAAATTTAATGGTATATTTAAAACTTACCTGAATGTGCCACAATTTTGTAAACTATTTTAAAAATGAATTTCTCCTGGAGAAATACCCATGCAAACGTATTGAAAGGGCACTGCAAACTCTGAAATGGAATGGACATAAATTCATGAAACATCGCCTTACTGCTTACTTTATTTCAATGTTCACTCAATAGTGACTTTTCCTGATACTTTGTGCATGCGTGAAGACTAATTAGAGAAAAAGATAAACAAGAGGTTCAATCATGGAAAGTTTTGTGGAGAGGGGATAAAAAGGCAATATCAAATGCAGCCAGCTAGCAATCAAGAGGAAATTGCAAACCTGGTTGAGAAAGCACAGGTCAAAAAAAAAAAAAGGATGCTGAAGCACAGAGGCTCTCCTCCTTCATGGCTCAGCTTGAAATGACCACCCAAGAAGCCAAGAAGGAGCACTTTGTATATGGTGGTCACAAGGAAGGCAATATGCTTTGCTAAGTTTTGAGTGTTTTCTGTAGTAGTATTTTGGTATATAAGCTAGTATTCAATATAAAGAAGAGTAAATACTTTGGTAGCTTAAGATGCGTTTCCTAATTTTTTTTTAACTTTAACTTTGTTTCTGGTTCTTTTATTGTTCATAATTTCGTTTGGATTTCATAGTAGGTAATAATAACATCTTGAAATATGACATCTATAACTTTTAATTTTAGATATGTATCTCTCTCTCTTTTTTTTTTTACTTCCTTCAATGCTTTTGTTGTTGACTCATAGGAGTATTAGCAGGCATCATTACTCTCTTCCTTTTTTTAATAGGAAGTTTTTTAATATTTGATCACCAAGAATGTTCTTTTATGGTGAATTATCTTTAACAGATTAAGAACGATTCCTTTAATGTATTTTTTGCTATTAATATTGAGTTTTGGAACTTATTTTTGAATTATATATTGCAACATTATGATTTGTTTAACTACTAATTTTGTTCTATTGATAGATATTTCCCTGTAATGTATTTACACAGTGTTTCACAGTAATTTTTCTCTAATATTGAGTATACTGGTGACTCTGGAATCACAAGAACTTCTTTTGATATGTTCTGTTTTCAGTTTGTCAAGGTTTAATTAACATTGACATTGATGATATCACAATGATAGTGGACCAGAAATATCTTACATGTCCCTTTGGGAATTAGTGTCACATTTTTAATAGCAGTTTAGTTAGCTGTGCCTGTGTTTCTTTCATAGCTGCTAGACTATGAAACAAGATATGTAATATGCATATTATTTGTTTTTTGATGCCAGAGTAGAACATGAGAAATAAAAATTATTGGGAAGCAGCTGGTGCATATGTATGTGCTTCTATATGTGTAAAATGGAAGTATGAAACTTTCCATAAAAATTATTTTTTCAGCATGACAAGATTTTACACTTCCTTGAGAAAATAAAAAACAAAAACTTTCATGACCTGTTCAGTTTACTAAATTTTACCATAAGTTTTTCAAAAATGATGATTTAAATATTCTCTATTTTTATTATTTAAGAAATAATTTATTCTGATGCTGCTGCTGCTGTTGCTAAGTCGCTTCAGTCGTGTCCGAATCTTTGCAACTCCATAGGCGGAAGCCCACCAGGCTCCCCTGTCCCTGGGATTCTCCAGGCAAGAATACTGGAGTAGTTTGCCATTTCCTTCTCCAATGAATGAATGTGAAAAGTGAAAGTCAAGTCGCTCAGTCGTGTCTGACTCTGTGACCTCATGGATTGCAGCCTACGAGACTCCTCCATCCATGGGATTTTCCACTGGAGTGGGGTGCCATCGCCTACTCCGGAAATAATTTATATATATATATATATATATTTTATTTATATATATATATAAATCTTATTTATTTGTACATTTGTCTTTTTTACCTTTTTTGAATTTGTAAAATATATAATCATTGCATTTATAAAATCTACTATTTTCTTAATCTTTGTTGTTTTCTTAAAAATATTTATTATTACACTTTTAGTTTCTTTTATTATTTAAAGATGCACTTTGGGGATTTGGGGTTAGTTTACTTCTTTTTCACTTTTTCTGAGTTTTTATTAAAAACATTTTAGGTTATCATTTTTTTCTGATTATATTTTGGCTGCATATGAAGGGAATCATATGTAGTATTTTGTATTATTATTTATTAATGAATGATTTGTAGTGTCAAGAGTCCCTTAGAACTTGCATGATTTTTTAGGTTTGCAGAGTTTTCCCCTTATTTTCTGTTTATTTCTAATTTTAATACATTCTGATCAGTGATTTTTGGATTTCAATTCGATTTTACTTTTTTAAAATCTTGTTGTGTTATAACAAATTTGTCAACATTTGTTGTGGGATTTTTGTGGCTGTACCATATATGTTTGAAATGATACATAATTTCTATTTGATCGATGCAAATATTTCCATGTGATTAAGCTTATTAGCAGTGTTAAAGTCTTTCCATCCTTTTGGACACAGCTCATCTCAGAGCCCACCTTATTTAATATCTAATAATAGTGAGTGTTAACATATTTGTACTCTGTAAAAGAAAATTAATTAATATAGGCTAAATATTTACTAGTTAGAGCTCTCCCACCATATTTTTAGATTTATTTAAAGTTGACAGATTCTTATTAAATGGCCATTATTCTTTCATTATGCCTGTGTCCTTAGTCTTTCAACAGGGAAAGAACAACTTTTGCTGTTTTCTACCACTGCTCATGGCAAAGGTTGCTGAATATAAACTGCAGCAAAATTTCTCCAAGGTTATAATACAGCGGTAAATAATCTATTGTGATGATACAAGTTTTTTTATTATTATCTGCAATGCTTTTGAAACAAGAGAGAGCATTTCTGAAAGGTCAGTACAGAGGCTGGTCCCATAATTCAGCAATTCAAGTTAAGCAGAAAATGACACATATGCTTCTTATCTTTTAAAGAGTAGTTTTTTTCTAAAATCCAAATTTCCTTCTTTCTTTCTTTCTTTTTTTTTTAAATAGAGAATGTAGATAGAATTAACTAGAAGACTACAAAAACATATCAAGTGCTGATTTTTAAGGAATTGCTAAAAATTCCTTAAAAGGTTTTTCTTTTTCTTTCATTTATTATTCCTTACAAGGGGAAGAGAAGGTTTTCTCCAGATCTGTAAATTCTGTGGGGAATTTGAATTTTTTTTTCCACTCTCTTATCCCAAGCAGGGAATCTGTTACACAATTAAAAAAAAATGTTAATGAATTAATGGATGAATGAAAAAATGGTTACAATAAGCATCAGCCACAAGACAAGGAAACATTAAATGACTTCTAGAACTTTCTAGCTATGGTGGGATAGTAATATTCACAACCACAATTAATCTATTATTTATTACATGGCCATATTAATAAACTAGAAAGAAAAAATAAGGCTCTTAAGTATAGACTTTAAAGAATCAGCCTAAACTAAGTCTCAATATTCTTTCTAGACAGAAACATATGGTTTGCTTTCACATTCAGAAAATCACAAGGCTGTTTCCAGCATAGCTGCTTGGTGATGTAGTACAGGAGCTTAGAACTATGTTCCTACTATATTGGTTGATATCTTTTTGCTTCTCAGGACTTTCCTTGACTTGTGTACTTTTGGTCAAGAAACTTCTGGGTTTCTTAATCACTTATCATTTCAACCCACTATTTGCTGGTCTTTGAGTTCCCATCACTGGTGGTGGTGGTGGTGGTTTAGTCACTAAGTTGTGTCTGACTCTGGTGATCTCATGGACTGTAGCCCATCAGGTTCAGAGGATACATGGGATTTCCCAGGCAAGAATAGTGGAGTGGGTTGCCATTTCCTTATCCAGGGGATCTTCCCAACCCAGGGATCATACCTGCATCTCCTGCATTGCAGGAAGGTTCTTTACCTGATTGAGTCACTGGGGAAGCCCTTCCATCACTTAATATATGCTTAATAACAGCAAGTTATTGAAATCTTGAAACCTAACAGGTATATATTACAGGCCATACTGCTTCTCCAAGAGTGAGACGTTTTAGCTATTTTACATTTAATTAAGAAATATCTTCTTTCTGTCTAAAGTAAATAAAATCACAATCTCAAATAATTAGAATAGTCTTCTAAGATTTGAATAGTTAACATTGTAGAGTTGAAGGATAAAGGAAGGAAATGGATAAAGGATAAAACCAGATATTTAAATAGGCATTTTAATATTTTGAGTATTATGCATCCTTGCCTGTTTTTCAGTTGCCTCTCTTCCAAGGTAGAGGTCCATAAACAATAGAATTTTAGAGGCTGCAGAAACAATGGGGGTTTAAATACATAATGGAAAAGCAGTTGAGGCATAAACTCCTGTGTTTGTCCTCTTCCTGAGGATCAATATTTTTTTACAGCCTGTAAAGATAGCAACAGCTGATTGATTACAATCTAAATAATAATAATAAATACGGCTTATTGATTGCCCAAGATCTAATTACATAAATTCTGAAAAATAAGCACTTTTTTTTTTAACTCAAGAAAGAAAGAGAGTCACAAAGCAGTTAATGAGAAGGTTCAGACTACACAACTCCTAACTAGTACAGCCTGTGTGGTCCTCTTATGGTGATTATTTTCTTAGAGGGAAAAGTTTGAGTTTTATATTTGAGTATTAAACAAAATTTTTGCTTTCCTCTTTAAAAAAATGATTATGTGGAATATTCTCTGTGCTCCTAAACACATAAAAGCATTTGGTCCTTTATTCTTCTCCTCCTATACATGGTGATCCATCTCTCTTGGGTGTACTGACTTAACAGGTGACTTGATTATATGACTGAGTGAAATGGGCTTCCTGCCAGGGTTGTTTATCTGGTATCAAACCCAAGTTCAGCTGTTCCCTGCTCAAAAGCCAGTAATCAAAGCACAAGTGCTGGTAGAAAAGAAAGGCACTTTGTTCAGAAACTTCAACAATCTGGGGAGAAGGAGGACTCGTGTCCAGATACCAGTTTGGAATACCCTCCTCAGCCATGACAGTTTTTAAAAGAAAAACGGGCAAGCTATCTCAATTAATCATTGATAGGAGGTCAGGTTCCTTACCATTTTTTCTGTGGAGTGCAGACGTGCTGAATTCTCTCATCTTCTGGATAAACTGTCTTGGTCAGGTGATCTGCTTACAACTGGATATTCTCTTGCCTGAATGAGCCACCTGTGCCTCTGGTGCCACATGTAGATTTACTAAGGGAAGTCTAGAGATAGAGGGTCAGTCATTCTTTACCTACTTAATTCTTCATTCTTTAATACAGAAAAGAAATCAACAGGTTAGGCAAAGTATTGCATACAATTAATAGAGCATAAGTCAAGAGTTGGGCTAAATGTTATCTGGAAATCTCACTTTTATAATTAAGGTTTAAGGGGAATAAAAACAAACAAACATGAAGAGGCTAAAGAGCTGCTTACCTGTGTCTGGACAAAGCATGAAAGAATCACTATAGGTGTGAATTGTTCAGCAAATATCTTAGAAACAGTACTTTCATATACTTTTTGGGTTTTTTTTTGTTTTGCTTTGTTTCTTTTAATCATATTTAACACAGTATTTGAGTAAGGAAGACATAATTGAAAAATAATTAGTTAAGTCTACCATGAGATTAGAATTACAGAGTTGGGGCCTGCCTCCTGAGAGAGTTGATCAAGCTGTTCCATATAAAGGGCTCACAACTTCCCAGCAATGAAAGTGAGGAGGAAAATAGACTCATTTTCAAATGTTTATGGCACCTAGGATAACAAAAAACACACTAATCCTAGGGCTCATCCCTGAGAGACTTTCTGGACATGTGTAGTAAATAGAATGCTTTCTATTTGTGTAAGATTTTTTTACATAAACTTTTGATATGACAATAAAATACAGTGATTAAGATCATGGCTCTATGAATGCTTACTTTCTTTCTTCACTTTTCTATATATAAGTTAAAATATAATTTTTTATTACTATTGTCTGAACCTGGAAAATCTAGTTTACATACTTTAGTATTTTCTTCAGTAATTTAATAAGTGGATTGTTTTAAGTAACAGTATGCTAAAGCTAAAATCTTTAACACATTAAAAATAATCCTCCTATACATTCAACTTCTACCCTAACCAACCCAAGCCAAACTTTCATGCAGTTTAACTGATTCACTGCATGCTGGTAAATTTTAATATGAAAGACGGCTCAGAAAGTCAAATAACATCGTGGGTTAAAGTCTATTTTGTTGTTGTTGTTGTTTTTCTTTTTTTTTTAAACTGAAGCATAGTTGATTTACAATGTTGTGTGTTGTGGTAATCTGCTATACAACAAAGTGACTCATTGATATACATATAGATATCACTTTATATATTCTTTTCCATTATGGTTTATCAAAGGGTACTGAAAAAGTTCCCTGTTGTACATAGTAGGACATTGTCCTTGAGTTTCCTGTATATCATAGTTCACATCTGCTAACCCCAAACTCAATCCTTCCCACTCCTAAGCCCCCTACCCCTGGCAACCACAAGTCTGTTCTCTATATCTGTTAGTCTGTTTCTGTTTTGTAGATAAATTCATATGTGCCATATTTTATATTTCACACATAAAGTGATATCATGTAGTATTTGTCTTTCTCTTCCTGACTTACTTTACTTAGTATGATAATCTCTAATTGCACACATTTTGCTGCATATAGCATGATTTCATTTTTTATGGCTAATTAGTATTCCATTTTATGGAATGTATGTATGTGCCACATATTCTTTATCTACTCATCTTTCAATGAAGATATAGATTGTTTCCATGTCTTAGCTATTGTGAATAGTGATGCTATGAAATAGGAGTACATGTATCTTTTTGAATTATAGTTTTGTCTGGGTATATGTCCAGGAGTATGATTGCTAGATCATATAGTAATTCTATTTTTAGTTTTCTGAGAAACCTCCACCCGCACTGTTTTCCATAGTGGATACATCAACTTACATTCACATCAATAGTATATGAGGGTGTCTTTTTCTCCAGCATTTGTTATTTATAGACTTTTCAATGATTGCCATTCTCACCAGTGTGAGGTGGTACCTCACTGTAGATTTGATCTGTATTTCTCTAATGTGTGTGTGTCACTTAGCTGTATCAGACTCTTTCTGGCCCCATGAATTGTAACCCACTAGGCTGCTCTATCCATGGGATAGGTAAGAATTATGGAGCAGGCTGCCATTTTCTACTCCAGGAGATATCAATTCAGGTATGGAACCCACATCTGTTGGCAGGCTGATTCTTTATCACTAGCATCACATGGTGGAGAAGAGGAACTAAAGCAACTTCTGATGAAGGTGAAGGAGGAGATTGAAAAAGCTGGCTTAAAGCTCAACATTCAAAAAAACTAAAACATGGCATCTCGTCCCATCACGTCATGACAAATAGATGGGAAAACAATGGAAACAGTGACAGACTTTATTTTCTTTGGCTCCAAAATCACTACAGATGGTGACTCTAGCTATGAAACTAAAAAACGCTTGCTCCATGGAAGAAAAACTATGACACACCTAGGCAGTGTGTTAAAAACCAGAGACATTACTTTGCTGACAAAGCACTGTCTAGTCAAGGCTATCTTTTTTTCCAGTAGTCATGTATGGATGTGCGAGTTTGACTATAAAGCAGGCTGAGTGCTGAAGAATCGATGCTTTTGAATTGTGGTGTTGGAGAAGACTCATAAGAGTCCCTTGAATAGCAAGGATCTCACACCAGTCCATCCTAAAGGAAATCAGTACTGAATATCCATTGGAAGGACTGACGCTGAAGCTGAAGCTCCAATCTTTGGCCACCTGATGCGAAGAGCTGATTCATTAGAAAAGACCCTGATGCTGTGAAAGACTGAAGGCAGGAGGAGAAGGGGAAAACAGATGAGATGGTTGAATGGAATCACCAACTCGATGGGAATGAATTTGAGCACACTCCAGGAGATGGTGAAGGACAGAGGGGAGTCTGGTAGGCTGCAGTAATGGGATCACAAAGAGGTGGACACATCTGAGCTACTGAACAACAACAAAGTAACACCTAGGAAGCCATTTCTCAAATAATGATGTTGAACATCTTTTCCTGTGCTTATTGGCTATCTGTATGTCTTCTTTGGAGAAATGCCTATTAAGGTTCTCTGTACACATTTTAATTGTTTGTTGTTGTTGAGTTGCATAAACAGCTTGTATATTTTGAAGACTTAGCCTTTATCTGTCTCAATATTTGAAAATATATGTTTTCTCATTCCATAGATTGTCATTATGGCTTTTTTACTGTACAAAATCTTGTAAGTTTGATTAGATCCCATTGTATATTTTGTTTTTTATGTCTATTGCCTTGGCAGACTGATCTAAGAAAATATTTTTTATGATTTATGTCAGAGACTATTTTGCCTATGTTCTCATCTAGGAGTTTATGGCATCATGTCTTATATTTAAGTCTCCAAGTCATTTTGAGTTTATTTTTGTGCAGGGCATGAGAGTGGGTTCTAACTTCATTGATGTGCATGGAAATGTTCAAACTTCACAGCACCATTTGCTGAAGAGACTTTTTCCCATTTTATATTCTTGCCTCCTTCGTTGAAGATTAATTGACCATACACGTGTGGGTTTGTTTCTGGGATCACTGCTCTGTTCCATTGACCCATATGTCTGTTCTTGTACCAAGATTACACCATTTTGATTACTGTGGCTTTGCAATATTGTCTGAAGTCTGGAAGTAGAATAAGTTTTACCCAGTGTTCACCACAAAGCTTAGATGTCATTGTATGCTTGTCTGCTCAAGATATTCTAGTGCAGCACCATCCAATAGAAATAAAATGAAAGCCACATTTCAATGTAAAATTTTCTAGTGGCCTCACAAAAAAAAGTAAACTGAAACAGGTGAAACTAAAGGTAATACTTATTTTCTTGAATCCAAAATACCAAAAGAATTATCAATAGGAATTAAATATTAAATTGTTAATTATATATATATATATATATATATATATATATATATATTTCATATTTGAAAGCTTCAGAACACAGTCTGCAATTTACATATAAAGTACAGCACATTGCAGTTTGGACTAGTCTCATTTCAGAGTCTCCAAAGCCACAGGTGATGAGTGGTTACCCCACTCGGCCACATAGTTCCCTCATCTCAGGGAGTAGGGATTAGCTCTCTTGTTAAGGTACAAGTAAAGAAAACTCATTTTATTGAGTAATTTTTCCAGCCCACTTCAGATCCCAACACCAGGCTGACCTCACTGTGTGTGAGTGGCCCCCATGTAATTAAATACACAAGTCTGACAACACTTTAACTAGGTTTTGCGGATTCCCACCAGGCAGTGATGGGACGTTATGACAATGCCAAAGTGTTTCAAGTCTTCCTGAATGTAAGCTATCAAGCCCTGCAACTGTCTTCTAACTGAACAATATCAAGTAGATCTAGAACTCCCTGTGATTCAGGGACCACTCCCTGAGTCTCACTGCCAATATAAGAATCCCAGAAGTTGAGACTTATAAAAGAAACACAATTTTTACAGAAGAAAAATATTCATTAAAGAATATCTAATTATAAAAATATTTCCACTCAATCTTACATCATCAATATATTTCCTGTTCATCAAGCTAGGAACTTTGTTGGAATGTACTAATTATTAAATGCTGTGAAATCATGCAATATGATATCATGCAATTAAAGAGAAAGTTACTTGAATATTTAAATGGAAAACTCACTGAAATGCTGAGATATTTTTGACCACTTTAAAAAATAATTCCTAAAAGTGTTTTTCAAACTCAATCTTCTTTCTGGTTGTGAGCTAAACTAAAATGTCACTCATAGGTTGTAGTAACATGTTATTTCCTTGCAAAATTTGATTAACAAAATTGTATACTGACAAAACAAAATTGGCAGTCTTTTTCTAAAAAGCCCATTGGCTTGATTACATTGGATTTGATTAAAACTGAAAAACAAAAATATTTTAATGATTTCTTCATGTTATAATGTT
This sequence comes from Antilocapra americana, assembly GCA_007570785.1. Classification (NCBI taxonomy): domain Eukaryota; kingdom Metazoa; phylum Chordata; class Mammalia; order Artiodactyla; family Antilocapridae; genus Antilocapra; species Antilocapra americana. The sequence continues at coordinate 51,444,763 of ML660197.1, read as the reverse complement.
AATCTTTTCATACCAAAGGAAATTGTATAAAATTTTGCCTGTAAATGGTAAAAACCATAATTACCAAACACTTCACTTCTCTTTTCTTTAAAATTGTCATACTGAGAAATTGATGTGTAAGTTGATGTTTGCACATGTGCACTTTAAAATATGTTTTATTATATATGAACATCTGCTCCACTCTAATCCAGAATATCAACAGGGAAGGTGCAATAGAATATTAAGTGGTGCCCACATCATTACTGTTACAATGAGTAAGATAAATATTTGAACATAATGGTGTACTTTATCATAAAAACATATTGAGGTTATTTGGGGAATTCATAATGTTTCATTTAATCAAACAAAAAAGTGCAGCATGAAGTGGGAAGAGAATGGTCCACTGAACTGGGAGCTGTTTCCCTTGCTGTGACATTCAGTAAAATACTATTAACTCAGACCCTTCATAGCTTGGGATAATTAAGGTTATCCAAACATGATACATTTGACTTTAGGTTAGGAAATATTTGGAAATAATAACTTTATTTATGAGTTATAAAAGTATTGCACATGAGAAAGGAGAATGTGGAATAATCAAATAAGTTTCAAAACAAAAGCAAATATAAACAAAATACACTGTCTCTGCATAAATATAAATTCATATTTCTATGAATTCAGAAGATGTTATTGACTGGAAAAGAGACAGAGTCTATGTTTAATACCAGAGTGTAGTTTTAGCCCCCACAACCTTCCATTGTGTGCTGCCTGACCGTCACTGGAATTTTGGTCCTCTGCATGCTCACCTTTAAAAAGTGGATGAGATGGTTATTGACTTTTCTGCCAGCTTTGAGTGTCTATAATCCAAATTTGTGTAAGTTAAATAATATTTGTGTTTAGGATACATTGCTATGTAATTGAGATAATTGGGCATTTTTTCCCATTTAATAAATCAGAGCTTACGCAGCATATTCCCTAAAAGGTTTTCTTTTAATATTTTCTTACTTTTCTTCAAAATTAGATAAGTCAGCAGGTGAACATTAGTCTCATATTCATAAATTTGCCCATCTCAGCACTCTGATCTTCTTTAGGTTTGTTCAGTGAAATAAATAATTATATTTCACTTTATGCTAATTTAATATTTATGTTAATTTAGTACTTATGCATATACATTGAATGGATATAATATAGCATTTTATTTCAATCCAACACAAAATTTTAAGTCTGACTTAAAATATACTTAAAAGTAAACACTTATTTGGGATTCTTTCTGGTCCTGTACGCCTGTCTTGATCATCCACCTAAGACTGACTGACTTATAATCTATGTTAGAAATATGAATTTTTAGTTTCCAAAAGGGTGTATCATATGATCCACATAGAGTTGGAAGAAAGTGTGTTAGAATTTCTATCTCTATTTTTATGTTCATATATCATACAGTCGCTCAATCGTGTCGGACTCTTTACGACCCCACGGACTGGCTGTAGCCTACCAGGCTCCTCTGTCCGTGGCATTTTCCAGACAAGAATACTGGAGTGGGTTGCCATTTCCTTCTCCAGGAGATATTCCCGACTCAGGGATTGAACCTGGGCCTCTCACATTGTAGACAGACGCTTTACCGTCTGAGTCACCAGGGAAGCCTATTTTTATTTTACCTGCTAATATTTTCTCTTTTGCCACACATTTTATAAAAATATATTAAGTTTTTATAGAGCTTAGCAGATTCGTCGTTTAAAAATAAATGCTGAAGATATATTTACATTATTTACTCACAGGGTATATGTTCAAAAAACTTGGGAATCAGCTCTCTAAACATGCTGTCCGGTAGAAATATAAACATCATGTATAAGTTTACATTTCCTAGTGACCACATTAAAAGAAAGACTATACTATCTAACCTATCTAGAATATTATCCTTTTGACATATAAAATGTAACTGCATCTGTGATATTGTTTACATTATTTTATATATTTTTTACTATATCTTGAAAACCCATGTGTATTTTACACTTACCACCCATCTCTGGACTAGTCATGCTTCAAAGTGTGCAATAATTATATGTAGCAAGTAGCTACCATCCCATGTGATTCAGTTCTCACAAGAACACAAAGGAGTTCTTCCTCCAGTTGGTTTGGTCTTGATCCTTAAATTTCCTCCCAGGCCTTGGATCTTCATATTATAGTTCCACCCCCGTATCAGCCTCTGCATCTTGAATTTGATCTGCATGCAACATGTATAGCTTCCTGTTCTCAGTGATTTTGCCACATCCTAGCTCTACTGCTAAGTATTCTTGCCTTGAGAACTCCATAAACAGTATGAAAAGGCAAAAAGATAGGACACTGAAAGATGAACTCCCCAAGTCAGTAGGTGCCCAATATGCTACTGGAGATCAGTGGAGAAATAATTCCAGAAAGAACGAAGAGATGGAGCCAAAGCAAAAACAACACCCAGTTGAGAATGGGACTGGTGAGAGAAGCAAGAGTTGATGCTAAAAGAGCAGGACTGCATAGGAGCCTGGAATGTTAGGTTCATGAATCAGGGCAAATTGGAAGTGGTCAAACAGAAGATGACAAGAGTGAACATCAACAGTCTAGGAATCAGATAAGTAAGATGGACTGGAATGGGTGAATTTAACTCATATGACCATTTTATCTACTACTGTGGGCAGGAATCCCTTAGGAAAAATGAAATAGCCACCATAGTCAACAAAAGAGTCCGAAATGCAGTACTTGGATGCAATCTCAAAAATGACAGAATGATCTCTGTTTGTTTACAAGGCAAATAATTCAATATCAAGGTAATTCTAGTCTATCTCCTGACCAATAATGCTGAAGAAGCTGGAGTTGAACGGTTCTATGAAGACTTACAAGATCTACTGGAACTAACACCCCCAAAAGATGTCTTTTTCATTATAGGGGACAGGAATGCAAAAGTAGAAAGTCAAGAACCCCCTGGAGTAACAGGTAAATTTGGTCTTTGTGTACAGAATGAAGCAGGGCAAAGGCTAATAGAGTTCTGCCAAGAGAACACACAAGTCATAGCAAACACCCTCTTCCAACAACACAAGAGAAGACTCTACACATGGACATCACAAGATGGTCGACCCTGAAATCAGATTGATTATATTCTTTGCAGACAAAGATGGAGAAGCACTATACAATTGGCATAAAAAAGACCAGGAGCTGACTGTGGCTCAGACCATGAACTCCTTACTGCCAAATTCAGACTGAAATGGAAGAAAGTGGAGAAAACCACTAGACCATTCAGGTATGACCTAAATCAAATCCCTTATGACCATACAGTGGAAGTGAGAAATATATTTAAAAAACTAGATCTGACAGACAGAATGCCTGATGAACTATGGATGGAGGTTCATGACACTGTACAGGAGACAGGAATCAAGACCACCCCACCCCACCCCCGCCAAATGCATCAAAGCAAAATGGCTGTCTGAATAAGGCTTTCAAAAAGCTGTGAAAAGAGGGAAGCAAAATGCAAAGGAGAAAAGGAAATATATTCCCATTTGAATGCAGAGTTCCAGAGAATAGCAAGGAGAGATAAGAAGGCCTTCCTCAGCGATCAATGCAAAGAAATAGAGGAAAACAATAAAATGGGAAAGACTCAAGATCTTTTCAAGAAAATTAGAGATGCCAAGGTAACTTTTCATGCTAACATGGGCTCAATAAAGGACAGAAATGATAGGGATCTAACAGAAGCAGAAGATATTAAGAAGAGGCGACAAGAATACACAGAAGAACTGAACAAAAAAGATCTTCATGACCCAGATAATCATGATGGTGTGATCACTCACCTAGAGTCAGACATCCTCGAAGTGAAGTCAAGTGGGTCTTAGAAAGCATCACTACAAACAAAGCTAGTGAAAGTGATGGAACTCCAGTTGAGCTATTTCAAATCTTGAAAGATGATGCTATGAAAGTGCTGCACTCAATATGCCAACAAATTTGGAAAACTCAGCAGTGGCCACAGGATGGGAAGAGGTCAGTTTTCATTCCAATCCCAAAGAAAGGCAATGCCAAAGAATGCCCAAACTACTAACAATTTCACTCATCTCACACGCTAGAAAAATAATGCTCAAAATTCTCCGAGTCGGGCTTCAGCAATGCGTGAACTGTGAACTTCCAGATGTTCAAGCTGGTTTTAGAAAAGGCAGAGGAGCCAGAGATCAAACTGCCAGCATTCACTGGATCATCAAAAAAGCAAGAGAATATCAGAAAAACTTCTATTTCTGCTTTATTGACTATGTCAAAGACTTGACTTGAGGATGACCATGCTTCATCACTTATCTCTCTTTTAAGAACTACATTTGCCCAAGAAGTTCTGAATTTTTCATGGTCCCTTCTCATACTTGTAGCTGCATAATTCTTTTTTTAAGAAATTGATGTATATTTGACTTATGAAGTTTTGCTAGTTTCAGGTATACAGCAAATTGATTCAATTATATATGTATATATATATGTTATTGCTGTTGTTTAGTTGTTATGCCTGACTGTTTGCAAACCTATGGACTGTAGCCTGCCAGGCTCTTCTGTGCACGTAATCTCCCAGGCAAGAATACTGGAGTGGGATGATTGAAGGGATCTTTCTGATCAAGGGATCAAACACATGTTTCCTGCCTAACAGTCAGATTCTTTACCTCTGAACCCACTGGGAAGCCATGTATATATTTCCCAATTGTTTTCCTTTATAGGTTCTTGCAAAATATTGAGTATAGTTCCCTGTGTTATACAGTAGGCCTTAGTTCTTTATTTCATAGAGTAGTGTGTATATACTAATAAATACATATAAACTTCTATATTTACATATAATAAATATTGTATTTATTATATATTATTATATTTTTATATAATAAATATATACAAACTTCTAATTTATCTCTCACCCTTTCCTCTTTGGTTATCTTAAGTTTTTTTTCTATGTCTATGGGTTTATTTGTTTTGTAAATAAGTTCCTTTGTGTCTTTTATTTAGATTCTATGTATAAGTGATATGATATTTGTCTTTCTCTGTCTGACTTACTTCATTTAGTGTGATAATCTCTAGGTTAATCCATGTTGCTGCAAATGGCATTATTTCATTCTCTTTATGGCTGAGTAATATTTCATTGTGTATATGTATTGCATCTTTTTTATCCATTAAGAACAAAAGTAGAAAGGGAAGGAAAATATGGAGTCAGTCCACTGGACTAAATGAAAAGTTTAAGTATACCTTTTATTCAATTTTCACTTTCTCCTATACTTCAGAAACAATTATCTTCATTGCTTCATTTTTTTCTCGTATTAAGATATTATCATCATCATTATTTTCCTCTTCTAGACAGTGAAACACATTTGCTACATTCATCTCCCTTAGAGTTACATACATTCTATTTTCTTTGTAGCAAAGTCAGTATGCTTGCAAAATAGAATCTTTTGTATATTTTGACATAAATATAAGATGGTGCACACACATACTTTTTGAACACTATAATTTTGGTTATTGTTACTGTATTTTATTTATTGGATCTCATTGTACATTAACTTGAATGAATTACAATTTAGATAATCAGTGTTTAATAAAATCAATCATTTAACTCTGGTGAAAGTCTTTTCCCCTTACCTCTTTACCTTTTCATATCCTTTTTTTATTTTGTTTCTATTAACTTTTTATGGCTGATATAGGATAGCTTCTTTATATGCCTTACTCTTGAATATATTACAGTAAAATGATTATATTATTTAGATTTTGGAGAAGAAAATCAAATCCTACTAGAGCCTTGTAGAAAATATAGCATTCTGATCTGAGATCTTTTTTGTTTTTTTTGTTGTTGTTGTTTGTTTGTTTGTTTTAGGTTTCTTTTTCTTTTTTCTTTTTTTTTATTGGTTTTGCCATACAATGACATGAAATCACCATGGGTCTACATATGCTAAGGAAATCTGAATAAACTATGGATTTTTTTCAATAACAAAAAATTAAAGAAAGAAAATATAGCATTCTGAGACTGCATTTCACATGCACAGTTGAGTATTCTCCAAGAAAACTGAAGTTGTTATTTCTGGTCAGTGATTGAGGTCAATGTGTCAGGTGGGAGCTGAGAGATGAAATTTGTAAACATGGATGTTTTATGGGCCATATAAACTAGAGAAATGCATATGAAGAAAGCTTTATAAAGCATTATTTTCCAGAGAGATGAGACATATATGAGGGATCTAATGAATCTGTGAAATAGTAGTTGGGGAATTAATTGACCTTTGATTTTTTTTTTTTTGAATAAAATAAGGACAGTATCTGGGAACAATTTTAATTATTTTGTATCTCTGTTTCATTTTGTGATCCCAGCATTATACCCCCCTAAAAACAATGTTCCGGCACAGTCCATGAATAGAACACCAACTAACTCATCATTTAATTCTTTTGTATCTCTCAACAAAGAGATAATTCTTTGTATCTCTTTTTCATTTTGTGATCCCACCATTATACCCCCCAAATGTCCAGAAAGGCAAGCAGGCACAATCCATGAGCAGAACACCAGCTAAATTATCAAACATATATACATCTAGAGAGCTATACAGAGTATTACACTTTACAGCATCATCATCATTTTTATCTTGTGGAATCAGCCTCAGATGAACTTTTTTCCTATACATCTTTTCCCCTCTTCCTATTTCAACATTCTTACACAGTTGATGTGCTATTCACACTGACCTTTTCCTATTCTGGCCAAGCTCTGTCTGATTAAGACTGTTCAGATATCATTCCTCCTACTTGCATCCTTAGAGTTCTCCATAGTAGATGTAGGCTCACAATTTTCCTTGGAGGAAGTAGTAACTATTTTAGACTAGCCAATACAGATCCTCTATGAGACAAACTTTCTACCTGCCAATACACACTGCTTCTCATGGTTTAACTTTAAAACATTGTTAGATTGAAGCATTCCCTTTTAAGAAGAAATCCGAGTGAAAGGAGGAATACATTGAATTAGTGAGACAGAAAACCCTGAGCTACCATGAATTTATTCATTCAGATTTTAATGGGATTTGTCTATGCACCTACAAGCATTCAAGGTCATAGAATATTAAGATGAAACAGACACTTTATTTCTTCTCAGAATTTATCTTTCTAATGGAGAAGGCAGACATATAAGTGGATAAATTACAGTGTAATGTGTCTATGTGATATAATACATTATAAACAAAATGCTGTAGAAAATAAATTATTTCAGTCAGACAAAAATTGAAAGCTGAACTTTTCAGGTAGCAGTTTACCTGGAGAATTGCACAACAGAGGAGGCATCATTTTTTTTTTTTTTTACCTGCACTTCCCACATGTTCCTATCAAAGAAATACAATGATATATAATTTATCCCATATCCCAAAGACTTGAGGTTTAAAGTATGTTGATAGAAATATATGTACACTTTTGTGATGGCTTTACTAGTACTGATAAAACCAGAGGCATAATTGTATTAATAATCACTATGCACAGGACTGGGAACAATTAAAATAAGAGGCGATAAAATACTAAATGGAACGTTTCAAATTCCTGAAAGAAAACTTTCAGTGTATATCTATCTTCTGTGACAACTTGAGAAAAAATGTTTCTACAGAGTGTTCAGGATGTCTGCAGTTCAAGAATAGTAAAAGTATGTGTTTGTCTGTCATTGAGTTATGTTCAGCTCTTTGCAGCCCCATGGAAAGTAGTCCACCAATTTCCTCTGTCCATGGAATTCTCCAGGCAAGAATATTGGAATAGATAGCCATTCCCTTCTCCAGGGGATCTTCCCGACCCTGGGTTCAAACCCAGATCTTCTGCATTGTAAGCAGTTCTTTACCATCTGAGCCACAAGGGAAACCAAGGATAGTAAAATAATTTGTTTAGTCTCTCAGTCATATCTGACTCTCTGTGACTCTTTGGACTGCATCACACCAGGCTTCCCCATTCTTCACCATCTCCTGGAGCCTGCTCAAACTGATGTCCACTGAGTCGGTGATACCATCCAAAGGGTTAAATTATGGGCAGTGGCTTTATAGAAAGAAGTGGAAATCTATGTTATTTGGAGAAGAGTGACAATTTTAGAATTAAATATTTTTAAAATTATTTTAAAGATTTTTTCTTTATTCTATAAAATAAAAAGTACTTGTAGGAAAAAGTGTCTTTTCTGTAATTTCCTGACTCTTCTCACTATTAACATGATGGATTTACTTAAAATGAAGACTTTGTGAAATGGTAGATCAAATGAGGAATTGCACTCACTGAATTGATGTCACTTAGCATGCCTGGACAGTTAGCAGTTCTAAAATTTTCAAACCACTTCCACCAACCCCACTCCTGTTAAAGTAATGAATCTCACATTACTTTCATGGCATAATGAAATGAGTTGAATTACAAAAAACCTCAAATAGCCAAAGCAATCTTGAAAAAGAAGAATGGAACTGGAGGAATCAATCTGCTTGACTTCAGACTACACTACAAAGCTATAATTATCATGACAGTATGATACTGGCACAAAGAAGAAATATGGATAAATGGGAAAAAGTAGCCCAGAGATAAATCCACTTACCTTATCTTTGACAAAAGAGGCAAGAATATGCAACGGAGAAAAGACAATCTCTCTAACAAGTGGTGCTGGGAAAACTGGTCAACCACTTGTAAAAGAATGAAGCTAGAACACTTTTTATCACCATACACAAAAATAAAATCAAAATGGATTAAAGATCTAAATGTAAGATCAGAAACTATAAAACTCCTAGAGGAAAACATAGGTAAAACATTTTCTGACATATATCATAGCAGGGTCCTCTATGACCCACCTCCCAGAGTAATGGAAATAAAAGCAAAAATAAACAAATAGGACCTAATTGAATCTACAAGTTTTTGCACAATGAAGGAAAAGATAAGCAAGGTGAAAAGACAGCCTTCAGAATGGGAGAAAATAATAGCAAACAAAGCAACTAACAGAGAATTAATCTCAAAAATACACAAGCAGCTCATGCAACTCAATTCCAGAAAACTAAATGACCTAATCAAAAAATGGGCCAAAGAACTAAATGGACATTTCTCCAAAGAAGACATACAGATTGCTAACAAACACATGAAAAGATGCTCAACATCACTCATTATCAGAGAAATGCAAATCAAAACCACAATAAGGTACCATTTCACGCCAGTCAGAATGGCTGCTATCAAAAAGTCTACAAACAATAAATGTTGGAGAGGGTGTGGAGAAAAGGGAACCCTATTACACTGTTGGTGGGAACGCAAACTAGTACAGCCACTATGGAGACCAAGGTGGAGATTTCTTAAAAAACTGGAAATAGAATTGTTATATGACCCAGCAATCCCACTGCTGGGCATACACAATGAGAAAATCAGAATTGAAAAAGACACGTGTATCCCAATGTTCATCATAGCACTGTTTACAATAACTAGGACATGCAAGCAATCTAGATGTCCATCGGTAGATAAATGGATAAGAAAGCTGTGGTACATATATACGATGGAATATTACTCAGCCATTAAAAAATGAATTGGAATCAGTTTTAATGAGGTGGATGAAACCGGAGCCTATCATACAGAGTGAAGAAAGGAAAACACCAATGCAGTATATTAGTACATATATATGGAATTTAGAAAGATGGTAACGATGACCCTGTATGCAAGATAGTAAAAGAGACAAAGATACAAAGAACAAACTTTTGGACTCTGTGGGAGAAGGTGAGGGTGGGATGATTTGACAAAATAGCACTGAAACATGTATATTACCATATGTGAAATAGATCGGCAATCGAAGTTCAATGCATAAAACAGGGCACTCAAAGTCAGTGCGCTGGGAGGTGGGAGGGAGGTTCAGGATAGGAGACACATTTATACCTATGGCTGATTCATGTCAGCGTATGACAAAAACCACTACAATATTATCAAATAATTAGCCTCCAATTAAAATTTTTAAAAACCTGGATATACTGTGGTATTTGTGTTTTTATAACTACATATGTCTATCAGATGGTCTATATAATACTTATCTGATAGCCTTGTTATGAGGGTTAAAGGAAATGATTTATGTACAGAATCTGGCTTACAAGCCTAAGGTACTTATGTGAATTTCCATGAACTAGTCCCCAGCTCCTTTCTCTGATTTCAAACCTTCAAACTAAATATTCAGTTAGATTAAATTTTGAGCTTAAAAGACAAATGAGCTCTGTGTTCTTGAAATACTTTGATTGCATATACCCTTTCAGACATGTTCAGAAAATGTGAGCAGTTTGGAGAGAAAGAAGAATTGATAAGCATCTTTACAGTGAGTAATTTATGCACTATCTTATTGTAAATTAAGACTAAAGGTAAAGGGGATAGATAGGAACACAGATTGTTGAAGTATTGTTACTTAATAAATCAGGTCTCACAGCTCACTGCTTGCAAAATTATTACATACTCATAAATGGTAGAGGAGAAAGGTGCTTTTAATCAGACTGCTGGCAATCTAGGGAGTTGATGGACTCAGCATTCCCCAAAAACCACCTCTGAAGATTTTTCTCTGCCATGTGACTTTTTAAAGGGAAGCAGGTAAACTCAGTAAACTACTGAGATAGGAAGTCAGAGACTTCACCAGCCACCACTGGGTAAAGGCTCTCTGTCTCTTCATGATCTTCCTTTACGTTGCTCACACAGTTTGGCCATACAGTCTGTTTGTTTTTGTTTGAGAGCCCTCCTGATAGATCAGTTGGTAAAGAATCTGCCTGCAATGCAGGAGACCCCAGTTTGATTCCTAGGTTGGGAAGTTCCCCTGGAGAAGGGATAGGCTACCCACTCCAATATTTTTGGGCTTCCCTTGTGGCTCAGATGGTAAAGAATCATCTTGCAGTGTGGGAAACTTGCGTTCTATCCCTGCTTTGGGAAGATCCCCTGAAGAAAGGAAAGGCCTCCCATTCCAGTATTCTGGCCTGGAGAACTCCATGGACTGTATAGTCCATGGGGTCGTGAAGAGTCAGACACATTTGAGTGACTTTCACTTCACTTTACTTCACTGAAGGGGAAACCAGGGAAGAGATCTAATCATCTGCTAATTACTATGGTCCACTTCTACTTCTTTTATCTATAGAAAGAAGCCACAATTTAGGTAAAGTATTGTGTGATTAAAAGATTTGAAAGGTATCCTTGGTTTAGAGATAAGTAAAGGCTGGGGGGTGCCTGGTTTAAATGTTAGTTACAATATAGCTTTATTAAAGTGACAAGGAAAGGGACTTCCTGCTGAGGGTAGTTTCCTGCAATGAGTTGCTTACAATATAAGATAATTATAACAAGGTTGTATAGGTTAGGCACTAGGGGAAGTAAGGAAAAGCATGATCAGGGTTAGCTTCTGAGAATGAATGTTCTGCACAAGCTGGGTTTGGGAGGTGAGAGGCATTTTTGTCAGTTGTCGGGTGCAGAGAGGCATCTGAGAGAAACCTGGCATGGCAAATAAGGAAAAAGTCAGTGTTGACAAGTTGTTGCTGCTGTTTACTCACTCAGTCATGTGTCAGATTCTTTGCAATGCCATGGACTGCAGCACGCCAGGCTTCCCTGTCCTTCCCTCCCAGAGTCTGAGCAAACGCATGTCCATTGAGTCAATGATGCCATCCAAACATCTCATCCTCTGTGGTCCTCTCCCCCTTTCCTCAATCTTTCCCAGCATCAGGGTCTTTTCCAATGAGTTGGCTCCTTGCATCAGGTGCCCAAAGTATTGGAGCTTCAGCATCATTCCTTCCAATGGACATTCAGGGTTGATTTCCTTTAGGACTGATTAGTTTGATCCCTCTGCTGTCCAAGGGACTCTCAAGAGTCTTCAATGCCACAATTTAAAAGCAACAGTTCTGCAGAACTCAGCCTTCTTTATAGTCCAACTCTTATATCCATACATGACTACTGGAAAAACCATAGCTTTGACTAGACAGTCCTTTGTTGGGAAAGTGATGTCTCTGCTTTTTAAAACGCTATCTAAGTTGCTACATAAATATATACAGTGAAGTAGAAATACCATACCAGTTAGACACATATAACCATTCATTAAAAACTATAAATACTTTTCAAGTCATACATTTTATGGTGTTCCATTTTATCTTTAACCTGATATTTTTCTTAGTTTCTCACAGAATTTAGTCTTAAAGTGATACATTTTTATCCTTGAAAATCTACTTTTCTTTTTCTTCTGCATTTCTGCAATAAAATATGTCTGTATTTAAATTTAGATGTTTTTGTTTCTTTGTGTTTCTTTTAATCAAAAAGCATTAAGCATTTTCTGGATTAAGCTATCATTACATTAATTAGTAGCACACAAATGATTAAAATAACTTTATATTACAATTTGGATTAATCACTATTAAAACAAAAGTATGTTTTAAGTGAAACTCTTCTCTTAATGAGATGGATTTTTCCAATTAATTCATGAACATATAAATAAATATTACTAATTACTAGAATGAGAAATAGTTCTGTGAAAATTAACAGGGAAAAGGAAAAACAAGAAGAAAGTTTAGATCACATTAGCTAAGTCCTAAAAAGGTGAATCAGGAATTGTTGGTGATGCATAATTTACATTAAAATGAATGCACACCCTCATTAATTATTCCAGATTTAATTTGTTCATGCCAGAAATGAATAAAAGAGCAGAGTAAAGTTTGGGTAATGATAGACTATTAGGGATCTGATAACAAGTAAAATGAATATGAACTTAGAGAATATGATAATCTTGGGAGAAATTAATGAAAACATTTCTACTACATACTTGAATAAATATTTAAGAAAATATAAAGCCTTAACTTATTTCTAATATATGTTCTTATTGCTCAGTGATAAATTAAGAGAAAATAATCATGGAACTCTTTATTTCCTCCTCTTTGATGTAATGTAAAATTTGAGACTAAGCCACAAACAAACACAAGGAAGAATGAAAAGGTGCACAAAGAGAGGAAGGCTGAAAATTTAGAGAGGACACCCTCTCTAACAGATTGGTAATTTTCAGCATGCATTTTATAATCCCCAACTATTTTGTATCTAGCTAAAAAAATAGTCTGTATGTAGAAATTGATAAGGACACAGGCTTGCCCTCTGAGTATTTCTTACTAACCTTGTCATTGCTCCAGAACAATGAGTTATTTGACCACAAATAGAGATGAGAAAAATTCCACTTTATTACAGCATGTCTACTAAAAGACATCCAGTTGACTCCAGCATTTCAAATGGTTCATTTTATTGGTGCCCTGAATTTTTCACATTTCAAATAAGTAAGTTTTGTTTCCTTTTCTTTCTAAGTCTTTATATACTTATTTTTCTTCTCTTATTACAATATCTTGGATTTTTAGTATATATATATATATTTTTTAATCTTTATTATTTTTTTATTTGCATTATCATGTTGGTTTTGCCATACCTTGACATGAATCCGCCATGGATATACATGTATTCCTCTTCCAGAACTCCCCCTCCCACCTCCCTCCTGATTCCATCTCTCTGGGTCATCCCGGTGTACCAGCCCTGAGCACCCTGTATCAAGCATCAAACCTGGGCTGGCGATTCATTTCACATATGATAATTTACATGTTTCAATGCCATTCTCCCATATCATCCCACCTTTGCCCTCTCCCATAGAGTCCAAAAGACTGTTCTATATATCTGCGTCTCTTTTGCTGTCTCACATACAGGGTTACCGTTACCATCTTTCTAAATTTCATATGTATGCGTTAGTATACTGTATTGTTTTTCCTTCTGGCTTACTTCACTCCATATAATAGGCTCCAGTTTTGTCCACCTAAGTAGAACTGATTCAAATGTATTCTTTTTAATGGCTGAATAATATTCCATTTTCAGTATATTTTTTAATAAAAGTTGTGGTAGTATAAGCCCATGCCATTTTATTTCTGAATAATTTATCATAATATGAATTTTATTATATATTTGTTACTTTTTAGAAATTAAGTATCCAATAAAAGAATTAGAAAATAACTTTATTTTTTACAGTATAGTGCTCATGATAGCTTCTTAACCTTTAATCCTACAGGTTCCGCTCATTTCCAATATTACATGTCAGCACTTTTCCCCTACTCATTTCTGTGACATTTTTTTTTCATACATTTCCCATATGATTAGATTATTTTGTCACCTTCTATCCTGAGATCCCCTATGTAAACCCTATGTAAAAACATATGTATTTAATTTAGATACCTTAACTTTTGCCTTGTGTGTTTTATAGATCTATGGATTTGACAAATTCGTTATGTCAAATATCTGCCATTACAGTATCCTATATAATAGTTTTACTTTCTTAAGAAAAAAATCTGTGCTTCTCAACACTTCCTGTCCCTAAGCCTGTAGCAACAACTGAACTTTTAATTGTAACAGTAACTTTGCCTTTTCCATAATGTTATATAACTGGAATCATACTATACTATAGTATAGAATCACTCTGTACTATCTTCAGACTGTTTTCAGACTACCTTCTTTCACTTAGCAATGTACATTAAAGGTTCTTATGCATCTTTTTGTGGGTAGCTAGCTCATGTATATTCATTGCTCAAAATTATCCCATTTTATGGATATACTGAAGTTTATTCACCTATTTCAAAATATCTTAGTTGTTTCCAGATTTGGTGGTTATGAATAAATCTACTATAAACATTTATCTGAAAAGTATTGTGTGGACATAAAATTTCAGTTTCAATGGATAAATATCTAAAAGCATAATTGCTGTAACATATGGTAAGACCACGTTTCATATTGTAAGAAACTGCCAAATTTTCTTCCAGTTTGTCTGTACTATTTTTTTATCCCCATCAGAAAAGAATGAGGGTTGCTTATGCTCCAAATCCTTGCCTGCAATTAATATTTTCAGGATTTTGAATTTTAGTAATTCTAATACTTGTATAATGACAAACCATTGCTGTATTTACATTCAATTATTTAATGACAAATGATTTACTATCTTCTCATATTGTTAGCAATCTATCTATCTATATCTCTATATATATGTATATATATATACTTTTTTTTTTGGTAAGAAGAATTTTCAGATTTTTAGCCCATTTTTTCAATTAGAATGTTTCATTTCTTATTGTTGAGTTTCAAATGTTTTTGCATGTATACTTTTTGGATATAAGAATTTGATCAGATATGTGTTTTGCAGATATTTCCTCCCAGTCTGTAGCTTATTTTATGAATCTCTTCTTTGAAATGTAATTCAAATTACTGTTAATTCATCCAGTTAAAGTATGAATTTCAATGATTTTCTGGGTACACTATGGGCTTCCCTGGTGTTTTAGATGGTAAAGCATCAGCATGCAATGCAGGAGACCTGGGTTCAATCCCTGGGTTTGGTACAGCGTTAATTTTCTAAAATTTTGGTAGAATATATGTAACATAAAAATTACCATTTTATTTCCTTAATTTCTCTTTCTGTTTTGTCATTGTTAGTGTATAGGAATGCCAGGGATTTATGTGTGTTGATTTTGTATCCTGAAACATTACTATATTCACTGATTAGCTCTAGTAATTTTCTGGTAGAGTCTTTAGGGTTTTCAATGTAGAGGATCATGTCATCTGCAAACAGAGAGAGTTTTACTTCTTCTTTTCCAATCTGGATCCCTTTAATTTCTTTATCTGCTCTGATTGCTGTGGCCAAGACTTCCAAAACTATGTTGAATAGTAGTGGTGAGAGTGGGCACCCTTGTCTTGTTCCTGACTTCAGGGGGAATGATTTCAGTTTTTCACCATTGAGGATAATGTTTGCTGGGGGTTTGTCATATATAGCTTTTATTGTGTTGAGGTATGTTCCTTCTATTCCTGCTTTTTGGAGGGTTTTTATCATAAATGGATGTTGAATTTTGTCAAAGGCTTTCTCTGCATCTATAGAGATAATCATGTGATTTTTATTTTTCAATTTGTTAACGTGGTGTATTACATTGATTGATTTGCGAATATTGAAGAATCCTTGCATCCCTGGGATAAAGCCTACTTGATCATGATGTATGGTCTTTTTAATGTGTTGTTGGATTCTATTTGCTAGAATTTTGTTAAGGATTTTTGCATCTACGTTCATCAGTGATATTGGCCTGTAGTTTTCTTTTTTTGTGGCATCTTTGTCGGGTTTTGGAATTAGGGTGATGGTGGCCTCATAGAATGAGTTTGGAAGTTTACTTTCCTCTGCAATTTTCTGGAAGAGTTTGAGTAGAACAGGTGTTTGCTCTTCTCTAAATTTTTGGTAGAATTCAGCTGTGAAGCCATCTGGTCCTGGGCTTTTGTTTTTTGGAAGATTTCTGATTACGGTTTCAATTCCCATGCTTGTGATGGGTCTATTAATATTATCTATCTCTTCCTGGTTTAGTCTTGGAAAATTGTACTTTTCTAGGAATTTGTCCATTTCATCCAGGTTGTCCAGTTTATTTGCATATAGTTGCTGATAATAGTCTCAGAATGGGAGAAAATAATAGCCAATGAAGCAACGGACAAACAATTAATCTCAAAAGTATGCAAGCAACTCCTGCAGCTCCATTCTAGAAAAATAAACGACCCAATCAAAAAGTGGGCCAAAGAACTTAACAGACATTTCTCCAAAGAAGACATAAAAATGGCTAACAAACACATGAAAAGATGCTCAACATCACTCATTATCAGCGAAATGCAAATCAAAACCACAATGAGGTACCACTTTACACCAGTCAGAATGGCTGCAATCCAAAAATCTACAAGCAATAAATCCTGGAGAGGATGCGGAGAAAAGGGAACCCTCTTACACTGTTGGTGGGAATGCAAACTAGTACAGCCACTATGGAAAACAGTGTGGAGATTCCTTAAAAAACTGCAAATAGACCTGCCATATGACCCAGCAATCCCACTGCTGGGCATATACACAGAGGAAACCAGAATTGAAAGAGCCACATGTACCCCAATGTTCATTGCCACATTGTTTACAATAGCCAGGACATGGAAGCAACCTAGATGCCCATCAACTGACGAATGGATAAGAAAGCTGTGGTACATATACACAATGGAATGTTACTCAGCATTAAAAAAAAATTCATTTGAATCAGTTCTACTCAGGTGGACGGAACTGGAGCCCATTATCCAGAGTGAAGTAAGCCAGAAGGGAAAACAATAATACAGTATACTAATGCATATATATGGAATTTAGAAAGATGGCAGCGAGAACCCTGCATGTGAGACAGCAAAAGGAACACAGATGTATAGAACAGACTCGTGGACTCTGTGGATGAGGGCAAGGGTGGGATGATATGGGAGAATGGCATTGAAACATGTTAATTATCATATGTGAAATCAATCGCCAGCCCAGGTCTGATGCTCGGGGGTGGTGCACCGAGATTTCCCAGTGGGAGGGAATCGGGAGGGAAGTTGGAGGGGGGTTCTGGAGGGAGAGCATGTGAAGACCCATGGCGATTTCATGTCATTGTACGGCAAAACCAACAACAACAAAAAAAAAAGTGAAAAAAAAAATGACCATCTTAACTTTTTATAGTGTAAAATTTAACTTCATTAACCTCACTCAAAGTATTGTGCAACTATCTGCAAATTTTTCTCATCACCAAAGTAGAAACTATAACCATTAAGCAATAATTTTCCATCCTCATATCTTCAAATCCTGAGAACTCTAATTTAATTTCTGTCTCTATGAATTCACCAGTTCTAGAAATTTGATATAAGTGGAAACAAAAATATGTTCTTTCTATCTGGTTTATTTCACTTAGCATAATATTTTTTAGGTTCATCCATGCTGTGATATGTGTAAGAAATTCATTCCTTTTCATGGTTGAATAATATTTCATTCCATGTATATTCAACATTTTTTTTTAGCCATCTATCAGTTCATGGACAGTCAGGTAGTTCTTATATTTTCTTTTGTGAATAACATAGCAATGAATATTGTCATACAAGGATCAGTTAAAGTCCTTATCTTCATTTCATTTGAATAAATATATCTGAGAGAGGAATTGCAGCATCATAGGCAACATCATTTGTTTAGCTTTTTGAGGATCTTACGAATTCTTTTTCAAATAAGCTACACTGCAATGCACAGGGTTCTAATTTCTTCATATTCTTGTCAATACTTGTTGCCTTTGGCTGAGTGTTTATTCCCCTCCCTTTCCATGCATATGTTGAAGCTCTAACTCATGGTGTGAATGTATTTGAAGAGGTGGATTTTGAGAAAGTAATTTAGGATAAATGAGGTCATAAGAGTTGAGCACTGAACCTATAGGAGAAGAGACTTCAGAGCACTCTCTCTCACACTCTTGATCAATCTTGCTCACTCTCTTCTCCCACACACATAAAGAAAATGCTATATGAACACAGAGTGAGATCTTGACCACATGCAAGTCAAGAGAAGAGACCTCAGAATGAAAAGTACCTTGCTGGTATCTTAACCTTATCTGTCCCCATCCCCAGAGCAATAAGAACATAAATTTCTGTTCTTTAAGCTACGCAGTGTATGGCATTTTAGTATGACAGCCCTAGTAAAGTAATACAGGTTTTGGTGCCAGAGCGAGGTGAGGCTGTGACAAATATCTAAAATATGTATGGTACTTTGAAGCTTATAATAGGTAGAGACAGGAAGAGTTTTGATGTGCATACTGGGAAAAATCCTAGATTTTTACCAAGAGGCAGTTGGTAGGAATATGGTTATCAAAGGTCCTTCTGGAGAAATCTCAAAGGAAATGAAAAATAGTCATTGGAAACTAGAGGAAAAGAAGTACTTTGTACAAAAGTGTTGAAAAACTTAGCTGAGTCATATTTTAGTGTTGTACCAAAGTATAACTTGCAAGAAATGAAACTGGATGTTTAGCTGAGGAGACTATTAATAATAGTGTTAAAGGGGAATGCCCCTATGACAAATGAATTTTGTAAGAATGGCAAAATCCATACATGAGGAAAGACTAGTCTCTTCAGTTGATAGTGCTCGATTTCCACCAACACAGGAGTGAAGTTGGACCCTTTTATTATACCATATATAAAAATTAACCCCCAAAGTAGAACAAAAAGCTAAACAGGAGGCAAAATTTAAACTCTTTAGAAGAAGGATTATGGGTAAATCTTCACGACCTAAGATTTGGCAATAGTTTCTTACATATAATCCATAAATATGGAGTGTGCTCAAACTCATTTGCAATGAGTCAGTGATGCTATCCAGATATCTCAGTCTCTGTTTCCCTTTTCTCCTTCTGCCCTCATTTTTTCCCAGCATCACTGTTTTCCAATTCGTCAGATCTTTGCATCAGGTGACCTAAGGATTGGAGTTTTAGCTTCAGCATCAGTCCTTCCAATGAATAATCAGGGTTGATTACCTTTAAGATTGACTGGTTTCACCTCCTTGCAGTCCAAGAGACTCTCAAGAGTCTTCTCCAATGCCACAGCTCAAAAGCATCATTGTTCAGCGTTCAGCCTTGATTATGGTCCAACACTCACACCCATATCTGACTACTGGAAAAACCATAGCTTTGACTGTATGGACCTTGTTGGAAAAGTAATGTCTCTGCTTTTTAACACTACTTCAGTATTCTTGCCTGAAGAACCCCACGCACAATATGTACTGCCTTAGTAATTTCCAAATATGACTATAATCAGAATTATTTGGAGAAATGAAAAACTGTTCAATACTTCTGAGGTGACAGTTGAGAAATCTGCATTTTTTAGAACTGATAAAATAATTTAATGCAGTCAGGTCACAAAATGACTATGTACTTTACAATCAGTTTACATTTAGAGATTTGGTGCATCTCTTTATCGGTCTTTGATGATTTTTCATACAAAGATAATACCATTTGGGATAAAAGTGCTCTCATGTGAAGTTATTCCACTGACTTCACATCACTGTTCTGACATTTCTTTAGTTTAATGTGCTCCAAATAAAATTATGTCATTTTAGTGTTCAGAAAATCACTGTTCATGTTTGGTTAAGGGTTCTTTAAAGTCCAAACATTATCTTCTATATGTCCCATATAAAATCCCTGTGTGGTTGATCTATGTTTGCCATCCTCCAGCCCTCATCTTTGTCTGCTTTAGTCTACACTATGTGAATTTGACCTAAACAAACTACAGCACTAAGGTTGCCACGCTCTCCAGAGAGCAAAAAGGAGTAGAGAATTGAGAAGTTGAGGCATTTATTCCCTTTTTGTCTTTTGTTTGTTTGTTCTAGCAGTAGCTTTGTTTCTTTAGGTACATAACTCTGACTGGCAGCCTTTCTTCCATGTCTCTGAGTCTATTTTGCTAAAACTGACCACTTAATTTTTATCTTCAGACCAAGGGTTGGTAAGAGCTTTCAATAGTTGCTAACACCTGGAATCCCAAACATCTCTTCTTGTTTTTTGGCTGAGTCTTTCTACAATTGCAAAAAAAGAAAAGAAAAGAAAAACAAAAAACCCAATAACAACAAACCAAAAAGCTTTCATTGAATTCTTTGAACTGAAGTGCTGTATATTTCCTTATGAAAATCCTACTCAAGCAATCTCTGGTGGCTACCTGTTGCATTCAAATAAACTATGAATATTTATTTTACCCCTGAATTCCTTACATGTTTGTATCCTGAGCAGCCCTCCCACCTGTTCATATTGTATTCTCCCCATCATCTTCTGCTTCCCAGGTGGTAAAAAGATGCAAGAGACACCAATGTAGGAGACTCAAGAGATACAGGTTTCAATCCCTGGGTCAGAAAGATCCTCTGGAGAAGGAAATGGAAACCCAATCCTGTATTCTTGCCTGGAAAATCCCATGGACAAAGGAGCCTGACAGTCTACAGTCCATGGGATCACAAAGAATCTGACATGACTGAGCAACTGATCACACACACACACAAACTCACAACATTATCATCTAACTTTTCTTACTTTCCCTTTAACCTGCCAAGGCCTTAGTATGTTCCTCTGTATTGTGTCTGCAATGGTCCTTTCCCTTCAGATCATAAAAGAGTTTACATCCTTCTGGTCTTTAAAATCACAGTTACCAAGTTATCTGTTAAATGAAGTCTTCTTGATCACCTAACTCTTCTGGGGAAACAAAAGAACCAAGGGAAAAATAGTTGGAAGTTTCTAAGAGAGAACTTAATTGACCCTACTGCTTTAAAATGTCTAATCAAGTTTTAGACCTTTCTTTATTTTGCCAGTATGTATTTTCCTGAAGAATGTAGGCTGTGAAGTTATAAACTTTTGTAATAGGCAGAAGTTTTCTGCACAACCATTGAAATCTCTATTTCAAAAATAACATTAAACAAATAGTATTTAACCTTTTATGACTTAGACAATATTATTTTAATGGTGCAGGTTTATTTGCATAATCTACATATGTATATTCTGAACTTTATCTTCCCTTAGTATCTATCTGCAGTGTGAATGTGTCTACAAGGCTGGATTTAATGATGCATTTAGTCATCCCCTCAGCATACACAAAGGTATCTTGTCTTTTTTGTGTTATTTCCATCAAAATATGTAAACATTTGCTTGATTTAGTAACAACAGGAAAGGTATGAGGAAAGACAAAGTGTCTAGAAGAAAACCCATCAACACACCATTATGATTTATATGGCACAATCTGAAACACCTTTGCAGTATGTTCGTATAAAACAGTCTATAAAAATGAATGTCTGGGTGGAATTCATTATAGAATGGGATTTACAATAAAGGTGAGTATTCTGCTTAACAAAGACACACTGAGAAAGCTTCAGAAAATTTGGAAAGTTTGAAGACTGACAAGACAATTGCTGTGATTGATACAAGGCTACCAACTCAACTAGATAAAGACTGATGCCTTGTTTAGTACCTGGTACAGGTACTTAGTTCAGTACCTTGCGTAGCTTTCAGACTTTATCATGGCAGTAATTACCTTCCTCCTGAGACAAAGCACTGATCTAACTATCCATCAGTCAAAATGTATCAGTACCTTGGCAAACTCTGAGGAACTGGAGACTCTGTATTCATGGATTCCATCAATCAATTGTAATATGTTGATTGTCCAAACTGATTATGTTTGGATTTATTGACCTATGGTTGTGCTTATTAATTTAGATTATGGAAAAGAGCCAGCCTCCACATGTTGAAATGTTTTCCTCTGCTTCAACTGTTTCTTGCTGTCAGAGACAAAACTAACTTTAAGACCAAATTAACAAAGGTCACTTATTTGTAAATTTGTGATTAAGGAACCCACTTACTATCACTTTTGTTTCAGCAATGTCTCAAAAGCATCTGAAAGCAGAGTTAATTTTGTAAGGTGCAAAGCGGAAAATTGGAAGGGCAAGCATTCTATTAAGCTGGGATTTTAGAAAGTTGGGCGTTTTCCCAATTGGTCTTTAGATACATTTGGCAGTCAGTTGGCTACAAGGGGAAAAGAAAGTTGTTTGGAAACAATTTGGAAGAAGAAAGTTTATTAAATATCAGGGTCAGAAGATTCTGTATGACCAGCCATTTTTGAAACAAGTGGAGTTGACAGAAGGCTCTTTGTCATCACACTGCCACAATAGTGCATATGGGGAGTGGAGGTGGTGGCAGGAAGTTTCTCATTGCTCCTGTATGTGCTTTATGCAAGACATGAGACCTTTCACTTGAACTTCCCCTTCAAAGTTCTGACTACATTTTATGAGTCCCCTTTTAGCATTTAGAGGCTATGGTTAAATATAATGTCAACCCAAATGACGGTCAGATTTTCAAGCTGCCATTTCACAAAGAAAGATCATGAATTTAAGTGAGTGGCTTGATTTCATGTTGCTCGGGAAAAGGGAGGCTGGATTTGAATCTAAGTCTCTTGTTCCAAAACTCAAAACCCTCCCCTGCTACTAGGTTTTGCCTTTTTCCCCAAGTCAAAGGGAAATAATGGATGGGGAACTTTTGAGCCAGAAAATTGCATCCTTACACTTCAGTGAAAGAGCCTGTGGCCCAGAAGTAAAAACAGACTTGCTATAGAGCATACAGCTAATTAATGGCAGATCACAGAGCTAATAATGGGGAAGATTAACACTGAATTCCCAGACTCCCAGATTCATCCACTGCAGCTCTTTCTGTTATGAGCTGTGTGACTTTTTTGAAGGTGTGAATGAAGTAGTCATATGTCACAATATATTGCTTTAATTTTGCTGACCAGAAGTACAGTGCAAGAGGGTTATAATGGTAACCTACCCCATCAGGTTATTATTAAGAGGATTAAATTAAAAATTAATATAGCTAAAGCTCTATCACAATATCTGGGATGAAATTGGGAGCTGGTTATGTGTCAAGCAGTATAGCAACACTAAAGTGCTCCTGGTTTGTACTTCCTGGAGCAGCTGCCTTCCATTCTCCTGTGGAAATGTCTCATTAGTATCTCATTTTGATTTAAGACAGACATAGATACCTTCCAGCAAAGCCCTTCTCATCCACAGCCCAATGCCTCTGTATAGTTTTGTTTGGATATGCAGAGCATCTGGATAAAATCAGAAAATGTAACATAGCACAGGTCATTTAAGTCTTAGAGAAAATGCCCCTTTGGATTTATGCTTAGAAATGCAAACCCAATGTTGTTTTGAACAAGAGATACTGTTGGCTTAGCCTCCAAGCTAGGTTTAGCAGAGGGCGATGATCCTATTTATTTAAATCAATGTGCATTGATTTATAGCTGATGTTTTTATATTTATATATCATGTCTTCTTAGAAGGTTACCTTTGCTTTATCACTTAAATTTACTTGTTTGCTCCAAAAAAGAATAAGCTCCTTTCAGATATATACTGAAGGCAAGAAATGTGCTAATTTAAGCCTCAGGACAATTCACATGTAACATTATATTGGGTTGCTTCGTTCCCGTAGTCACCTTCCTAATTTACTGCATTCCAACATACAAACTCCCTAATAAATCAACCTTAAAGATTATACTCTGTGTTACCAAAGGTCTGGAATCTGAATTTATTCAGCTCCTTCTAATACCTCTTAATGTATACACAGACACAGACACACAACTTCTGATACTGTAGGACACAAAAGAGCCACCAGTTAAAGTCTTAACAAAGGTGACCACCTTCTATTAACTTCTGCTGCTCTGATCCTGCAAACAGACTAAGTTTTTTTCTGCAAGCTTTACCTGGTCAGCCAGAGGACAGAAGATTAGGGTATCAGCAAAAACTCTGGGTATGTGTGTACATGTATATTTATAATTCTTATGTATGTATTATATGGATGTGTAGATTAAGTAGATTAATTTTACATGAAATAAATATCAACATATACTAGGCTTACACTATATGCATTTACAGAATATGTTTATGAACATAATGATGCCTGCAAAGACTCACTGATAATGGGAAATTTCACATAGTTTAGGGAAGAATTCCATCTGTACAAAAAATGTATACTCCTTCTACATATCTTAGCTATTTTGCAAAATCCGCAGTCTTCAAAAGAAACTTAATCTTTGCTTTTTTGGAAGCAGAATGCTTCAGTGGAAAGAACAAAAACTTGTCCAAGAGTCTCAGTTCTGTAATTTATTGGCTGCATTGCCTTGAGTATGTTACTCAAACCTCCTGACCGCTAACCTCCTCAGTAGGAATAGGGGGCTAAAATTCACCAGATTATTAAGAAGATGAAATGCCTCTTGAGCCTCCAGCATGTCTAGATTGCAGAAAAGCTTCAGAAAATGACTTTCCCTTATTCCAAAGGTAGCAAGAGAGCCTAAAGTTGTGTCCCTGGCACAAACTCAGAAAAATATTTGAGTTCTCCCCCCAGAAGGCCCTGTGCCCCCTTGTCCACAGCCAGGAGGAGAGAAGGGATATAGATGGAGATATACTTCGGAAGTCAAGGTGCTCTATAAGTTCAAATTTCAAATTTCTATAATATCTCAAATCTTGATGATGTATTTCTCATTTTCACTGTATAGTCATAAGGAATTTGATTTAGGTCATACCTGATGGTCTAGTGGTTTTATCCAATTTCTTCAATTTCAGTGTGAATTTGGCAATAAGGAGTTCATAATCTGAGCCGCAGTCAGTTCCCAGTCTTGTTTTTTTCTGATTGTACAGAGATTCTCCATCTTTGGCTGCAAAGAATATAATCAATCTGATTTCAGTGTTGACCACCTGATTATGTCCAAGTGTAGAGGTGTCTCTTGTGTTGTTGGAAGAGCGTGTTTGCTATGACCACTGTATTCTCTTGGCAGAACTCTATTAGCCTTTGCCCGGCTTCATTCTGTACTCCAAGGCCAAATTTGCCTGTCACTTCAAATGTTTCTTGACTTCTTACTTTTGCATTCCAGTCCCCTATAATGTAAAGGGCATCATTTTGGGTGTTAGTTCTAGAAGGTCTTGTAGGTCTTTATAGAACTGTTCAACTTCAGCTTCTTCAGTGTTACTGGTGGGAGCATAGACTTGGATTACCATGATATTGAATGGTTTGCCTTGGAAATGAATAGAGATCAAAAGATCTTCATGACCCAGATAATCATGATGTTGTGATCACTCACCTAGAGACAGACATCCTGGCATCCTGGAATGTGAAATCAAGTGGGCCTTAGGAAGCATTACTACGAACAAAGCTAGTGGAGGCAATGGAATTCCAATTGAGCTGTTTCAAATCCTGAAAGATGACTCTATGAAAGTGCTGCACTCAATATGCCAGCAAATTTGGAAAACTCAGCAGTGGCCATAGGACTGGGAAAGGTAATTTTTCATCCCAATTCCAAAGAAAGGCAATGCCAAAGAATGCTCCAACTATCGCACAATTGCATTCGTCTCACACGCTATTAAAGTAATGCTTAAAATTCTCCAAGCCAAGCTTCAGCAATATGTGAACTGTGAACTATTGAGATATTCAAGCTGATTTTAGAAAAGGCAGAGGAACAAGAGATCAAAGTGCCAACATCCGCTGAATCATGAAAAAAACAAGAGAGTTCTAGAAAAACATCTACTTCTGGTTTATTGACTATGTCAAAGCCTTTGACTGTGTGGATCACAATAAACTGTGGAAAATTCTGAAAGAGATGGGAATACCAGACCACCTGACCTTGTCTCTTGGGAAACCTGTATGGAGGTCAGGAAGCAACAGGTAGAACTGGACATGGTTCCAATAGGAAAAGGAGTACATCAAGGCTATATATTGTCACCCTATTTATTTAAGTTATATGCAGAGTACATCATGAGAAACATTGGGTTGGAGGAGGCACAAGCTGGAATCAAGATTGCCAGGAGAAATATCAATAATCTCAGATATTCAGATGACACCATTCTTATGGCAGAAAGTGAAGAAGAACTAAAGAGCCTCTTGATGAAAGTGAAAAAGGAGAGTGAAAAAATTGGCTTAAAGCTCAACATTCAGATAACTAAGATCATGGCATCTGGTCCAATCACTTCATAGCAGATAGATGGGGTAACCATGGAAACAGTGGCTAACTTTATTTTTCTGGGCTCCAAAATCACTGCAGATGGTGATTGCAGCCATGAAATTAAAAAATGCTTACTCCTTGGAAGGAAAGTTATGACCAACCTAGACAGCATATTAAAAAGTAGAGCCATTACTTTGCCAACAAAGGTCCACCTAGTCAAGGCTATGATTTTTCCATTGGTTATGTATGGATGTGAGACTTAGACTATAAAGAAAGCTTAGTGCAGAAGCATTGATGCTTTTGAACTGTGGTGTTGGAGAAGACTCTTGAGAGTCCCTTGGACTGCAAGGAGATCCAACCAGTCCATCTTATAGGAGATCAGTCCTGGGTGTTCATTAGAAGGACTGATGTTGATGCTGAAACTCCAATACTTTGGCCACCTGATACAAAGAGCTGACTCATTGGGAAAGACCCTGATACTGGGAAATATTGAAGGCAGGAGGAGAAGGGGACAACAGAGGATGAGATGGCTGGATGGCATCACCAACTTTTGGATGTGCATTTGGGAGGACCCCGGGAGTTGGTGATGGACAGGGAGGCCTGACATGCTGCGGTTCATGAGTTTGCAAAGAGTCAGACATGACTGAGTAACTGAGCTGAACTGAACTTGATGATCAACTCAAGTCTCTGAAATCCTTAATCCTGCAGGATTTCACAGCACTGGATTTTATTAATACACAGAGAGTGTATTAATCTGTTCCTAATTTTTCCTCTGCCTTAGATTATCATTATTTCTGCTTTTCCTTGATACTTTCGAGCAACATTTTCCTAAACCTCAAACAAGGCTTATGTCTACTTCATAAGCAACAAGAGATTTGGAAGAGAGTGAAGAAGCAAAAGTGAAGCTTTCTTGCTAATCCTCTATTATCTTTCTTTAAGGTAGGGAATTCAGACATCAAAGCTTCTCTTCTTGTCTCTGCTTTTTCCCTGTCAATCCACTAGTGTATCTACCCCTCTGCCCCTCATCTGAATGATTAGTACCTAGTGATCCTTCTAGAGCTTACTTAGCCGTGACATCTCTCAGTAAGGCTTCAGATACATCTGTGACCTGAAACATTCTGGCTGGATTAATTTCCCATCCTGTGTCATCCCCACACTATTTCTTTGTTTGTTCTAGAACGTGAGTTGTTTTGAAGACAAAGACCATGGCTCTGGTCCCTGATACCTCAGGATCAGGTGTAAAGCTGGTGTTCAGCTAAATCTGTTGTATTAACTGAATAAATTCCTTTTGGTGGGAACAGAAATGGACCCAACCTCACTACAGTACAAGTTCTGTCAATAATGTTCACTCTGTTATTTCCAAAGAGGGATCTTAATACTTTCTGAATATATAAATGAAAATACAAAGCCAGAACTTTGTCAGAAGCACTTTAATAGCTTAGAATCATTTAATAGTTTTACTAATAAATAGTTCGTATACTGTATAAGCCATTCATTTAAACAGCATAATTTATACCAACTCAGTGGACATGAATTTGAGCTAACTCTGGGAGATAGTGAAAGACAGATGAGCCTGGGATGCTGCAGTCCATGGAGTCACAAAGAGTTGGACATGACTTAGTGACTGATGAAAAACAAAATTACAGTCACAAATAAATGCAACAATCATCATCTTAGTTGATTTAAGAATATTTTCATTACCTGTATAAGACACGCTGTATCTTTTAGCAAAGACAATCATCTTTCATCCTCTTCCTCCAGCCATAAGCAGCACTAATCTATTTTATGTCTTTATAGATTTATCTGCTGTAAATATTTCTCATAAATGGAATAATAAAATGCCTATGCTTCTGTGGTTGGCTTCTTTCACTTAGTACAAAATTTTCATGGTTCATCTAGGTAGTGTGCATCAATACATCATTTTTTATGGATTAGTATTGTATTAGTATTAGTATGTATTAGTATTAGTGTACAATATATTAGTATACAACATATTAGTATTGTATGTATTAGTATGTATTCCCTTGTATACATATACCACACTTTGCATTACCTAATCATCAGCTGATAGACCTTTGGGCTTCATTTACAAGTTCTTGGATGACATATGCTTTAAATTTTTTTGAGTTTATACCTGGAACTAGAATTTCTGGATCATTTTTTAAACCTTAGGTTTAATTTTTGGGGGAGCATAAAATGTTTCAAAGCAGATGAAACATTTTTCATTGGACAAGGCTAAGTGACTGAACAATGGATGAAACAAGTCACCCACTGAAAATGTACAATTAAATATTTTTGTTTGTTTATCTGTTTGTTTGTTTTAGTATGAGTCATACTTCCTGGAGAAAGGGATGGCAACCCACTCCAGTATTCTTGACTGGAGAATTCTATGCAAAGGAATCTGGCAGGCCACAGTCCCTAAGGTCCCAAAGAGTTGGACACAATGGAAGCAACTTAGCAGTCAGTAGTCATACTTTCTCATTTTCTTGGTCTAATTTTTTGTTTTTGCTGAATTAGGTCATTTTAAATTGCATGTAGTAACTTTGGAAATAAAATTCTCTTCTCTACATAGGATTTGCTATTTCTGTTTATTGTTATGTGTTTGCTTAGTTACTTTTGTGAAGTATTTCTGTGAAGTCTATATTTTTTGCCATGTAATTCTAATGAAGTCTTCTTGGACATCATCATCTAATGATTGAATGAAAATTTCCTTAAACGTCTAGAACTAGGAAGTATCCCAGTTTTTGTCAATAGGCTCTATGTGTTTTGAAGCACCCATTAAATTCTAAGCCAACCAATTGACAATTTTGCTTTTACTTTCTGCATGTGTAGGGCCTCAAGTTTTGTAAAGAACCTGCCTGCCAATGCAGGAGACATAGGAGACATGGGTTCCATCGGTGAGTCAGGAAAATACTATGGAGAAGGAAATGGCAATCCACTTCAAAATTTTCGCTGGGATAATCCCATGGACAGAGAAGCCTGGCAGTCCATGGGGTCAAAAAGAGTCGGACACGGCTGAACCTGCATGTGGGGGCACGCGCATACGGATGCACACACACGCACACACAAGGCATTTGAACATCCTGTGGAGTCTTCTGACCATGTGCCTTGCCCTTAGCAAGTGCAGAGCACAGACTTCGATAATCCCAAGACTATGCCAGAGGTTTTTAAGGCCTCCTGTGAATATTTCATTCCTCAGTTTTTCCTTAAAGATTTTTATATTACTATTATTTGTTCAAACTTCCATCCACTGCCTTGAGCAGCTGTAATGTTAAATGATTTTTATTTCTTTTTTTCAACCAATGCCCCAGGGAAAAGACTATTCACAAAGACTGAGCTCCAAGTTAGGACAAAGGAAGACAGACTAGAGTGTGGGGAACTGCCAGAGAAGGTAGTAATAGCAATTCTTGTAAATGAGGATTTGAAAGAGCACCGATCCCGTTTTGCCTCCTCCAGTGGCCATTCTGCCACATTTATCATCACTATTGATTGTTCACTTTTAAGGCTACCATGAAGCTGGGAATGAAATAGCACAAGTTAAAATACTACATGGTTCATTCTTACTCTTGAAGTTCAGCCACTTTTATTGAATAAGCATTACTTGAATTGCTGCAAGCCTTTGGTTAATTTCCAGACTTAAAATTTTCCTGACAATTTTTCTTATCGTTCTTTATGAAGCAGATTTTTGCATTTTTTAAGTTCTTAGCTTGGCATTTTCACTGACAACCACTCTCCTACCAAGTTTCTGACACTCCATTAAACTCTCTATTGGAATATCTTGTTCTCCTTCCTGCCATTGATCAAGACAACTTCTATTTCTGAATGGTGATTGCAAATTTTATGATTGATATTTTTTCCATATTTTCTAACAGTCAACTCAAGGCTTTTAATATTTGAATTAAAAAAAAAACAATAATTTGGAGAATCTGAATCTAATTTTGGAATATTCATAAGAGTCTTCAGTAGACTATTTACCTTCAGAGGGTATTGATGTCAGGGGAAGGCAAATCAAAATCTACAGAGAATCCACAGATATCCCCTCACATGCACAGAATGTGGCTACACAAGAGGTCTGACTGATTCTTGTTAAATAAGGGCAGGATTCCTCTGGCAGCCACCAGACCAACCTCAGGCTATGGCAAAAATTTTCTCTAAGCTGTTTTGCCAGCACAACAGAGGTACTTACTGTGAAAATTTTCTCCCATTACCCTTATGGCTGAATCCAAATACTATGATTCTTCATCTCTGCTGTCTACCACAGAAAATGATTCTTTGGTGACAATTATATGACACTGTCTTCTTCATGATGCTTAGCATCATAAAAATTTGACTGGTGTCTTTTTAGCATGCACTTAATACCACTGCTCACTTAACGAACAGAAAAAAATGTTATTTGTTCCATCTTTAGAATCTCAATAAAAGCCATTTTTCTCTTATTTTCCACACTATTTAATAAAGTATCTAAATATAAGGATACTTTGTAAATTATATTTGGGAAAAGAGGGAGATGTTTAGGCATATTTGAGTTAAATGATAGACATTGTCTGTGCCAGTATCTTTTAGTCTTGAATATGTTTGTACATTATAAGACCTTATTTCCTGCCCATAATCTTCAAGTGTCTTGGAACTGTCCTGCAGGCATCAATAAGCACTTTGCCCAGCATTCTTTTTCAATATCTCAAGAGTCAATACATTTAAAGTTTTTTCTAGATGTTCATAGTCCTAATTTGTTAATCTCTCTGAGTCCTTGATGTCTAAACCTTCCTTCAGTTCAGATTGATCTGAAACTGTTAAATTCTGTTCTATTCTAGCTCCTGCAGGCTATGACTCTAATTTCATATTTCCAATGTTTGTATATTATTTCCATGCTGTTATTCTATATGCCATTCTGATTTTTACTGACCAACTCCAGCCTGAAGGTTTCCCAAGCATTTTCTGCTTCAAACTCAGCCTAAATGCACACATGAGCATTCTTGAAGTCTACCTTGTCCTCTTGGTCCTCATTCTGAAAATTTGCCATGCCTCTTCTCTGAGACAGGCTTCCTGAAACACTCCCAGACCCTACCTGTCTGGGATCAGATTAAGATGCTCAACCATCAGGCTATGGTGTCCTGATTTGGTCTCTGATTTCTGCAAGTTGCCATTTCCAGGACATATGATCTCAAACACTTTCAATGAAAAGTTCAAGCTGTATCTTACAATGAAAAAAAGAAAACAGCAAGCAAAAGAAGAAAAAAGGAAAGGAAAACCTCTTCCCTCAAATAATTCAATGAGCAGCAACTTCAAGGAGTTTATAGGCAGGAAAACAATTAGCAAACCAGAATGGTTAGATACATAAAACAACTCTTGTCTAATACCTTTTCTTAGATGAAGCCCCTGAATGGCAACGAGTCACTGCTACAAAAAACTTGTCCATCATTTTCTTAGAACCAGAATGGGGTGCGTCCCCTCTTCATGGTTCTGCTGAAGGTACACCTATCTCTGGTCCTATCTTTCTATTTTCATCTCTGCTTTCTTGCCTTTCTCAGATCTTGTTCTCAATGCCTCTGAGCCATTACTTTCACCAAGTGAAAGTGAAAGTGCCAGTCACTCAGTCATGTCTGACTCTTTGTGACCCCATGGACTATACAATCCGTTGAATTTTACAGGCCAGAATACTGGAGTAGGTAGCCTTTCCCTTCTCCAGGGGATCTTCCCAACCCAAGGATCAAACTCAAGTCTTCCGCATTACAGGCAGAGTCTTTACCAGCTGAGCCACAAGGGAAGCCCAAGAATACTGGAGTGGGTAGCCTATCCCTTCCCAACCCAGGAATAGAACCAGGAATGTTCTCTCTAAACACATGATTCTTTGTGTCCAAAATGCTCTTCCCTAGTCTTTCTTTGCTCCTTACTCTTACAAACTCAGCTCAGGCATACCTGGCAGACAATTGTGTCAAACTCCTTCTTTTTTGTTCCAGATATGCTCTTCTTCTATCTCTTCTGCTAATTTGATCACTGTGATTATAATTGCTGTTTACTTCTCTGTCTCCAATATCAGAAGAGGATCTCCTTGAAGATATTCCCATGTGTCTACCACTATATTCCTCAACAGAAGTTAATTAAATACCAAACTAAGACTTCTTTGTATGTATGGTGACAATGCACACACACACACACACACACACACACACACACACACACACACACAATGTCCATATTTTAATTATTACTGTCAAGCTGAATTGAAGAATTTGCACTTAACTAGATATACCCCCAAAGCTCTCATATAAGAGCTTTTCTTTCTCCCAGAAGAGTGGTTTTACCCCATTTTAGATTCAGTTTTAAAGCAACTAGCCCTTCTTTTTCTTTGCGCAAATTGCCAGTCTTGAAAGAATACTGAGAATGACACTGAGCACAAATGAACAATGCCTGTGCAGAAGAGCCACTCTCATTTAAAACGCATCTCAAATGGCAGAGCTGTGATAGATTCACTTCTCCTGCTTGTCCTTGAGAACCAGCAGGGACACCCGTGTTGGGTAATAATTGTTCTGCCTTGCTTGAAGGCATAGCACTTGGCTTATAAGACATTTATTCATTTGGATCTTGTGTCTATTCTAGCCCCAGGGCATTCCCCACTGTTGAAATTGACATGGAACAGGAAGAGATAAATGTGTAAAGTCTGGGGCTTTGGGGAACCCTGAGGCTGCTGTTGATGAGGCAGTAGCTGTGGAAGTTGGTTCCTGTAGCTCTTCTCCATCACAGAGAAGGCAGACTGAGCCGACTGGGAGTGAAACCACTTCCACCACCAACATATTGAAAACCATCTTTGCATAGCTTCAGAGGTAAATAGAAACATTGGGAAGCTTCCAGTATTAACAGATGGAGACTAGAAATAAAATCAGCAGAAGAAAATGTGTCTTCTTGAGTCATTGGGCTCTGTGTCCCTTCAACATATGGAAGTTTAGTCCATTTACTTTTTAACCCTGTGTAACCCTAAAATCACTAAAACTCCTTCAAACTTCAATGAGAACTCAAAGCAAGATACCCTCCTATCTTTTTGCTAAACAATTTTGGGATAATGTATATCTTTCCTGCTTCTGAACTCATCAATATGAAGATGGGCAAAGATTGCTTGTTCCTAGAACTACTTGTTCCTAGAAAATACAATTGCACCTCAGTTACTTTAGTTCACTCATTGAGGCTAACATCTTGTTCATATTTTCACTTTGAAAACTCTTCACACCCACAGATCCAAAGTTCTTAGATAACTCTGTTCAGTTTCAACCAGTTCCCAACTTGCAAGCCCTGTCTTGAAATCATCCAGTCCAGGCTCCCAAACCTTACATGTCTATCTTTCCCTGACTTGTCTCTTGAAGATCAAAAAGTGTGGAAAAAAGTGTTCTCTCTGAGGGTTGTAAGTCCAATGATCTGCTTTCACCTTTGAGGAGTCAAGGAGAAAATATTTGTAATAATTTCTTCCTCTCAAAACTGAAAGTTTATGTACACTTTTCTGTCTCACTTATTTCAATTCCCTGACACAAAGAATAGCCTACCTTCATCTCTGTACAGATAGGTTGCTGTGACTCACACCCTCTCCCTTCCCTTTATCCTTTCCAGATTCTGTTGTTACCTGGTCTTCTGACTCCTATTATCCCAAGATCTGCTCATCGTAGTCTTGTTCAAGATGATTGTTTGTATCGTCTCCTCTGAGTCAATTCCCCTTTACATTCTTTCTTTCAATGGTGAAGCTCATTCCTTGTCTCTTTATAGTTATTGATATAAGTGTATGTATAGGTATAGATAAAGATAGTTACACAATATGCAAAAGAGTTGGATTTCATCATATTTAGTCAGCACACTATTTATAGGCTTTTGTGCAAAAGTAAAAAAAGTAAGAGGCTACAGACTATAAATTCACATGCAAAAATAATAAATAGCACGTGTAGTGAAGAAGTCCCAGTGCAAGGTTGCCCCCTTCCTTTGAACCATAGTCCAAAATTATGTTTTATGGAATCAGTTCACAAGATCTTGCTGGCCCTAGATAGCTGGGAAGCTATCTGGAAGCTCCTTTTGTGTCTGCCTATGACTTGATGGGTTAATAGAAATAAATACAATTGTCTTATTGCTTGACTTGTTCTAACGAATGATGACTGCTTCTCTATGGAAGATCAAAGCTATGAGGAGCATAAGCCTAGGGAATGCCTGAGGCAAGACATCAAACCAAGCAATGAGGGCTCCTCCAGGTTTTCCTGCTCTCATGGAGGGAAAACTAATCCCCAAATGACCAAGCTTAGGAAGGCAGAGGGGTCAGCAGTGGTAACACATTCAGTACTGCTGTGTACTAAACATTATTTTTGTTCACCTCAAAGGCAGATTTGTATTCTTGAAGTGCTCGTACAGTATCCGCCATTGTGCTCAGAAAGTGTTTACTGAATAACAATAAATTCAAAGGACTATTTCAGAATATAAAGCTTAAAAGAACAAACATCAGGCTTATGTGCTTTTTTTGTACTTTGTCATACATAATTAACTGCTTAATAAAAGTTTCCCAGTGATGGAGAAACTGAATAGACATTACTCTAGGAGCTTTAGCCCCATGTGGCCTTTCACTGTAGCTTACAATAGGGCTCTGATATTTTATAATTGCTGGAGACAGGATTTTCATATCAACACAAAATATAGTTGTTCATTAATAATTTATTGGAACAAGCTACACTCTGATATAATAAGTGAATTATTAATCAATGTTCCTAAGGAAAATAGTTCTGAACAGAAGTTGCTTTATTTCTTCTTCCCTGCTTGAGTTTTAGGTTAGCACAATATTTGCAGAAGAAACAGATGCTATAAATTGAATTATGTAAACAAGTTAGAGTGTTACTTTTCAAAATCCATCACATTACTTCAAAATATATAAAAATTAACACATTCACTGACAAACTAATCTAAAGGATGTGCTAGAACCAGAAATAAGTGGCATTCCTGGCCTTTAGAAGAACAAACATGTTAAGCAAATATCATTTGGGACAAGTTCTAACAACGTTGGAAAATTTACATTAGAATCGTTGCTACATTAATTTTTTTAAAAAAGTGATACAGTTTGTCAATGTCTCCAGTTTATGAGGGATTTATGAGTGATGTAGTGTGTAATCTGCAATGAAAGAAAAGGCCTCTTCCATCTCACCCATTTCCAGTGTCTTCAGCTCCTGGAACAGTTTCTGGTTCAGGGAAGGCTCTCCATAAATAACATCTGATTTAATAGTAAAACATGGAATGACCGTTATCTTTTGAAAAGGTACCTGAAACTTTTTGCTGCAGTGCTGCAATGCTTGCATCTAGACTAACTTCTCCTCTAGCAACAACATACAAAGAAACTTGAACTTTCCTAGTGGTTCTGTGGTTAAGAATCCATCTGCCACTACAGGGAATATGGGTTAGATTCCTGGTTCAGGAAGATCCCACATGTCACAAGGCAATTAAGCCTGCGTGTCACAACTATTGTAGCTGCCACTAGTGAAGTCCCCACATCTAGAAACTGTGCTCTGCAACAAGAGAAGCCACCTTAATGAGAAGCCCACGCACCACAACTAAAGATTAGTCCCCTGCTCACTGAAACTAGCAAGCAATGCAACTTGCTGTGTGCAGCAACAAAGACCATGCAGACCTAAAAATGAATAAATAATAATTAAAGAATGCAAAGAAACTACATGGGACTAAAAGCAGCAAGCATGCACAGTTGGGACAAATTCTGGACAAAAAGATTTTAAAAAATACTAAAAACGCCCAAAGGAAACTACTACTTTTTCTCTCAAACCACGGCCACAACAGGGACCCCAATAAAGCCTTGCTTGGAAAGAAAAAATCTAGCAGTCTGTCTAGCTGGAGAAAGAAGATGTGCACTGTTGAGTAGTTCAATGATGACCTTAACACATAATTAAATGGCAAATGACTGGAAAAGACTTCCTGTTATAATCCACTATCGATTCACATGGAATGTGTGTCTGCTATAGGCACTTTGGTTCTCATCAGAGATTTTGAATTGGGTAAGACCAAGTACTCATTCTTGGGCAGATCTTAACGTAGCAGAAAAAGAATACACAATTTGAACTAATTTGCTCAGGGAAAGCTACCAGACCATTTTTTTTTTTTAAGTTCCCAATGCAATCACAATGGCTCAGGTAGTAAAGAATCTGCTTGCAATACAGGAGATACAAGAGATGTGGTTTAATTCGTGGGTCAGGAAAATTCTGTGGAGGAAGAAATGGCAATCCACTCCAGTATTTTTGCCTGGAAACTCCCATGGATAGAGGAGTCTTGTTACTATAGTTGATGGGGTTGTAAAGGGTTGGATGTGACTGAGTGACTAACAACAACAATGCAATCTCATAATTACGTTCTTAAAAACATATTTCAACTTTCCAGTGCCTGAAAAATCAAAGAGACAGTTTAGCAAGAGCTATCCTGCTCAACCTACCTGACTTTTCCCTTCTATATTTTTCACTTTCATTCTTCTCAATACCACCCTGAACTCTAAGACCATTAGCTTCTGGATATTCAGATATAATTTCTTTCTTCATGGAAACCCTGTATTTCACAGTAAAAACACCATAACCCTCCAACTTCCCAAAATTTATTATCCATCTCCTTCTGAGTTCTTACATGCATTTAAGGCTCTGTTGAGATAATGACTTTCTCTAACAGCCTTCTCTTACACAGAAACAACTGATTATAGGAGTCAGTATTGATATTTTTGGCATTAAAGGTGTTTAATAGAGCCAATACTAGAATAAAAATGGAGTTGATAAGTTTGTGAAGATCAAATGGCAGTAGAGAAACTATAGATTAATATATACATATACACCCTACTGTTCAGTTCAGTTCAGTTCAGTCGCTCAGTCATATCCAACTCTTTGCGATCCCATGAATTGCAGCATGCCAGGCCTCCCTGTCCATCACCAACTCCTGGAGTACACCCAAACCCATGTTCATTGAATCGTTGATGCTATCCAGCCATCTCATCCTCTGTCGCCCCTTCTCCTCCTGCCCCCAATCCCTCCCAGCATTAAGGTCTTTTCCAATGAGTCAGCCCTTCGTATCAGGTG
Organism: Antilocapra americana; assembly: GCA_007570785.1. Taxonomy (NCBI): domain Eukaryota; kingdom Metazoa; phylum Chordata; class Mammalia; order Artiodactyla; family Antilocapridae; genus Antilocapra; species Antilocapra americana. Next base: position 51,407,408 of record ML660197.1, on the reverse strand, counting down.
GCCTAAGTATTGGAGTTCCAGCTTCAACATCAATCCTTCCAATGAACACCCAGGACTGATCTTCTTTAGGATGGACTGGCTGGATCTCCTTGCAGTCCAAGGTACTCTTTGGCATTGCTCTTCTTTGGGACTGGAACGAAAACTGACCTTTCCCAGCCCTGTGGCCACTGCTGAGTTTTCCAAATTTGCTGGCATATTGAGCACAACACTTTAGTAGCAGCATCTTTTAGAATTTGAAATAGCTCAACTGGAATTCCATCACCTCCACAAGCTTTGTTATTAAATATAATATCTATTTCCCTACAGACTGTCAATTCTACAAATATAATCTATTTTAAGGGCTATAACTCAAGCAACAGAAACAGTGTCAGGCACATTGTAGTGCATTAATTGACAATAAAGACAAAGAACTATTCATGAAACATTACATAGCTTATAGAGGATGACACATATTATTTCTTTAGATATGCTTTTTGTCTTAAGGAAATTAGTACCCTGGAGAAAACAGGATACTTATATAACACACTTGAGACACCCAGGCAGAAGAAGATGGGTCAGAGTTGTAGACATACAGGCAAAACACTTGCTTTAGGCATTGGAACGAGTTGAGGGGTGGGGAGGAAAATACATGGAAGAGCTTTGATTTTATCTGGTCTTTTAATGAAGTAAATCATATGGAGGGCTTCCCTGATTCAATAAAATTTATAATTATGTATTTTATCTGGTTTTCCCCCATTTAGGGTAGAATTAATGACATTTTTAGTTTTCCTAGATCGTTTTTGCAAGAGTTTTAGATAATGAGCCTTTGTTTTCTTTCTTTAAATTGTTTTTTTCTCAGTGGGCATTCGTGCCTCATTATATCTTGGTGTAGAAGGAAGGTTGAAGAGCATAAGAGGCTATAGACAGCCAAAAGCCTAGATTGAGTTAAGCAGCTTTTACATTCATCTTCTTATTTCCAGGTTGACCTTTTGTTATCCTGGGACCTTCCAGATGACATTCCTGATGTCTCTCAAAGGGACATCTCTTCTGCTGCAGGCTCCTTTATCCTGAGTTGAGATTTCTTCCATCTAAGTGATTCTTCTGTCAACATCTTGAACTTCTCTTTTGCTTACAGCCCTGGTCCTGTTCTGTTTCCTATCACATATTGTCCTCAACTCCTTATTAGCAGTTCAATAGGAAGAGAGGCAAGAGAAAGCAAATGCACATGCACTTCCAAACAACCGCATTACTCTGGAAACCCAAAAATATTGTGAAATATTTGTTTGCCTTGTTTAATCACATAATTTTGACTGGACAATTTTAATAATTTAGATTTTAGTTATTTAATAATGATGAAGAGTTAGAAATCCAAGCTACAAAAGTAATTATTCTTGATTTTTAGGGTCTATAATTCTGGGATGTATACTAACATCAGCTTAATATAAAAATGAATGTGTGTGTTACTCACTCAGTTGTGTCCAACCCTTTGTGACCACATGGACTGTAGCCTGCCAGGCTCCTCTGTCCATGGAGCACTAAATACTGGAATGGGTAGCCATTCCCTTCTCCAAGAGATCTTCCAGATCCAGGGATCAAACCCAGGTCTCCTGCATTATAAACAAATTCTTTATTGTCTGAGTCACCAGGCAAACACCATAAAAATGAATTTTCAGCTATTATTTTAAATTTCCTAAAGTCTGTGAAATGTATTAAAATGTGAGTATATAAGAAGAGATTAATACTTTACTTGCAATTCAGAATGATTTTCTTTTCTTTTTTTAATAAAGCCTATAGGTTATCAGTATAATATTACAGTCAAAATGTATATGTATATACACATGATTAGAAATGCATCATCCTAAACTCTTAATTTTTTTTCTAAACACACCCTTGCATCAGAAGAACCAAGGCACTTGAATCAGAAAACATGCTTGTATTTTTGCAATAAATTATGAGCTAAACTGAATATTGGTAGAATTATGATTGGTTCAATGGAGATATTAGTGTTGGGGGCCACTAACTATTCTATGGGTAATAAGTGAAAGTGAAGTCATATCTGACTCTTTGTGATCCCATGGACTGTAGCCTATCAGGCTCCTCCATCTATGGGATTCTCCAGGAAAGAATACTAGAGTGGGTTGCCATTTCCTTCTCCAGGTGATCTTCCCAAACTGGGGATTGAACCTGGGTCTCCTGCATCACAGGCAGATGCTTTACCCTCAGCCACCAGAGAATCCCTGGGGAATTAGAACAACTTAACCTTGTATAGTCAGTTTCCTCTGAGTCCCACTGGTTCTAGAGCCATACCAGGTTCAGGCTAAAGGAAAGAACTAGGACCTGAGGAAGAAGCAAGGCATGGGGCATGCATCAATAAGTCTTAGGTGGCAAAAGAAAAAAAACATAAAGGACACAGTCAAAACTGTTACATGAAGTTGATTTTGAGGCAGGGAAACCAGGGACGGCTAAGTTCCCAGGCAGGAGGAGAAGGAACCAGATGAGAAAAGAACTGAAATGGCTTTGATTTCTGGCCCAAACTCTGCCGTAGAATGTGGTTTTCCACTCTCTAGATCCCATCTCACATTGTTGAAACTATGTTTGGGCACGAGGTGAGAGCATGGTGATGTCAGAAGGCAGCCAATACTAATAAAGTGCTGCTGCTGCTGCTGCTAAGTCACTTAAGTCGTGTCCGACTCTGTGCGACCCCATAGACTGCAGCCCTCCAGGCTCCCTCATCCCTGGGATTCTTCAGGCAAGAACACTGGAGTGGGTTGCCATTTCCTTCTCCAATGCATGAAAGTGAAAAGTGAAAGTGAAGTTGCTCAATCATGCCCAACTCTTTGTGACCCCATGGACTGCAGCCTCCCAGGCTCCTCCGTCCATAGGATTTTCCAGGCAAGAGTACTGGAGTGGGGTTCCATTGCCTTCTCCACTAATAAAGTAAATGCTATATAAAGATCCTTCAATATTTAGCAATTGAAAATACGTACTTCATTTCAAACCATTAGAAACCAACAGATCAATGAGGTCAGAACGGTTAAGATGGCTACCAGCTACCAAACTAGACCTAAGGATATATTTAAGCCCACGACATTTCTGTGTGTTTATGAAATTTAGGGCACTGAGAAGTGTAGAATATATATCTGGAAACCACCAGGGTTATACATTCCCCATACATATGAAAAATAAAGAACACAGTCCATTAAACTACATATGCATGCCATGCCATGCTAAGTCACTTCAGGTGTCCCTGTCTGTGTGTGACACTATGGACTGTAGCCAGTCGGGCTCCCCTGTCCATAGGATTCTCCAGGCAAGAATACTGGAGTGGGTTGTCATGCCCTCCTCCAGGGGATCTTCCCAAACCAAAGAGTGAACCCACATCTCTTAACCCAACCTCCTGCATTGGCAGGTAGGTTCTTTACCAGTAGTGCCACCTGGGAAGCAGTCTATATATGATATAACCCTAAATCCCTTCAATTAAGCCTAGATAGAGGACAGCAATTCTATTAAGGGGCGACTTTGTCCTTAAAAATTGCCTAATTATAAATAATTCTCTGTGGTCAACTTGTGGGACTTATATTCGTTGATTTTATAAATCTGGGACCCTAAGGACATATGCATAAGACCAGTTGCACATCAGGCCACCAAGGACCAGAAAGCTTCTCTCATGACATAGGAACACTAGCAAAGGCTAACCAAGTGAAGGATTTAACCAATCAGTTAAAGGATTTAAATCAATAGTCATCAAAACATCTATGACTACTCTTTGCTCTTTGTATAGAAATGCAAGCCAGAGAGATTTAACAGAATTTTATGATTATTCTTCAAAGAAAAAAGCAGTAATTTGTGTGGGTTCTCTCTCTCTCTCTTTTTTTTGAAACACACAAGGTCAATAGGAATGAAGTCAAGGGCTCTATGCACCATTTGTTGACGTTTCTGAGAAGTCTTCAGACCTTCTTCTCATCCTCCAATATGTCTTAAAGTATTAAGTATTTCCACATCCATTTTGGAACTTCATAGACTCCTGTGTAATTTCCTACAAAGTGAAGATAATTGCTGCTTTTCTGGAGAAAAACTCTTGTGTCTTTGGAGAAAACATATGCTTTCATTCATGAAAGAAATATTTTCCTCCTGTTCCATGAAGGAAAAAAAAATAGATAAAACAAACTAGTTGAATCTCATGCCTGGGAGGCTGGTGGATAATAATCTGAAGAGATTATGGAGAAGAATAAAGAGAGAGTGGTTGACTAGAGATGAGAAATTCACCATTGCCTAGCTAAAGTGTGGAATGATAAACAATCTATATGAGAGGTGTAGTACTGTCTTTGTTTATTTGTATGAGAGTGACATATTCAGATAATTAATAAAGCTTTGTAAACATAAGTTCTTATATGTTCACACATTTCCAAATATGATGTGTAGAGTTAAGGGATTAAATAATTGAAAAACAAAACAAGTATGTCTTGGTGTGTTGAATTTTAATAAAATGCATTACTTTTACTCCCCTGAAAATGCCCCCAAAGATTTTCTTTTGTTTCTTCATTGTATATCAATGATGAACAAAAATAAACATTAATTAGGCAAAGTCAAACTTTGTAAACTTGCATTCTACTGGGATGCATGTGGAATAAATATTAATATTTTTAAGAGCCTTATTTGAGTGTAGCCTTTGCTTATTCATCCACTAAAACTAGAATGAAATGATGAACACCATGTTCTCTAACTAAAGGTAGAGGAGAGGGTGTCCATTACCATCTGGAGTAAAGCAAAAACTGTTAGGAGAAAAGCTGAATTATTTGACTATGTTGAGTTATATTTGGCTAAATTTGAAAAATTCCTTTACTCAGTTTTGTTTTGCTACTTTATTTCAAGAGATCATAAAAGGTATGCCTTTCCTTGCTTTATTGTATTTGAATAAAATACCTTACATTTAACAAAGAAAAGTGAAAAATCAAAATAGTGATATTTTGGCCACAACTAAATTTGTCAATGAAAAGTTGTGAAATAACTTAGTCTAGGAACTGCCAATAAAAGAGAGACTCAATTGATAGTTATGTGAACAAGAATTCTCCCCTTTTTAGGTTATCAAGCATTATAGGATTGAGCATCTAATTTTAAAAGTGGTAATAAAAGGGTTGTGCTGAAATGTTGCCTGATGTAAAAGGAGAGGAATCTGGAGCCACTGTTTCAATCTTTGGAGAGGGAGAAAAAAATACGATTAAAAAGAAAAATCTAGCAGAATGGAGGGAAAGTAAGTACAGATGGTATCAGGATACATAACAGTGCTGGAATGGCTGACATCCAATTCAAAAATTAAGAAGAGAAGTAAGTTAATTGTTTCCCATCTCCCAAGACTTTTTTCAGATTTAGAATGTAAGTCATGAGTTTTACTTTGCTCTCAAGTCTCTGAATCCCTGTAGACTTGACCATACTATCTTTATCTATTTGCCTTTCTTTTTCAATTGCCAGCCCAGCTTCATTGACACCTTATAAGATCTCCCATTTAAATAATTTTTTGTACTATCTATCAAATCACACTTTTAAAATGCTTTATAGTTTTCTTTGCTTCCTAAAATTTATCCTGTATAAATAAATAAATGAATACATATTTATCCTGCATATATTATTGAAAAAAGGAAAGATATACCTATTTGAATGCAGAGTTCCAAACAATAGTAAGGAGAGATAAGAAAGCCTTCCTCAGTGATCAATGCAAACAAATACAGGAAAACAACAAAATGGGAAAGACTAGAGATCTCTTCAAGACAATTAGAGATACCAAGGAAACATTTCATGCAAAAATGGGTTCAATAAAGGACAGAAATGGTAGGGATCTAACAGAAGCAGAAGATATTAAAAAGAGGTGGCAAGAAAACACAGAACTGTATGAAAAGATCTTCATGACCCAGATAATCACAGTGGTGTGATCACTCACCTAGAGCCACACATCCTGGAATGTGAAGTCAAGTGGACCTTAGGAAGCATCCCTATGAACAAAGCTAGTGGAGGTGATGGAATTCCAGCTGAGCTATTTCAAATCCTGAAAGATGATGCTATAAAGTGCTGCGTTCAATATGCCAGCAAATTTGGAAAACTCAGCAGTGGCCGCAGGACTGGAAAAGGTCAGTTTTCATTCCAGTCCCAATGAAAGGCAATGCCAAAGAATGCTCACTACTGCACATTTGCACTCATCTTACATGCTAGTAAAGTAATGCTTAAAATTCTCCAAGGCAAGCTTCAGCAATATGTGAACTGTGAACATCCAGATGTTCAAACTGGTTTCAGAAAAGGCAGAGGAACCAGAGATCAAATTGCTAATAGCCACTGAATCATCAAAAAAGCAAGAAAGTTCTAGAAAAACATCTCTTTCTGCTTTACTGACTATGCTAGATCATTTGGCTGTGTGGATCACTATAAACTGTGGAAAATTCTTAAAGAGATGGGAATACCAGACCATCTGACCTGTCTCTTGAGAAACCTGTATGCAAGTTAGGAAGCAATAGTTGGAACTGGAAGACTGGTTCCAAATAGGAAAAGGAGTACGTCAAGGCTGTATATTGTCACCCTGATTATTTAACTTCTATGCAGAGTACATCATGAGAAATGCTGGGCTGGATGAAGCACAAGCTGGAACCAAGATTGCCAGGAGAAATAACAATAACCTCAGATATGCAGATGACACCACCCTTATGGCAGAAATTGTAGAGGAACTAAAAAACTTCTTGATGAAAGTGAAAGAGGAGAGTGAAAAAGTTGGCTTAAAGCTCAACATTCAGAAAACTAAGATCATGACATTGCGTCCCATCACTTCATAGTAGATAGATGGGAAAACAGTGGAAAGTGGCTGACTTTATTTTTTTTTTGGTCTCCAAAATCACTGCAGATGGTGGTTGCAGCCATAAAATTAAAAGATGCTTACTCCTTGGAAGCCAAGTTATGACCAACCTAGACAGTATATTAAAAAACAGAAACATTACTTTACCAACAAGGGTCCATTTAGTCAAGGCTATGGTTTTTCCAGTGGTCATGTATGGATGTGAGAGTTGGACTCTAAAGAAACCTGGGCACAAAAGAATTGATGTTTTTGAACTGTGGTGTTGCAGGAGACTCTTGAGAGTCCCTTGGACTGCAAGGAGATCCAACCAGTTCATCCTAAAGGAGATCAGTACTTGGTGTTCTTTGGAGGGACTGATGTTGAAGCTGAAACTTCAATACTTTAGCCACCTGATATGAAGAGCTGACTCACTGGAAAAGACCCTGATGCTGGGAAAGATTGAGGGCAGGAGGAGAAGGGGAAGACAGAGGATGAGATGTTTGGATGGCATCACCGACTTGATGGACATGGATTTGGGTGGACTCCAGAAGTTGGTGATGGACAGGGATGCCTGGCATGCTGCGATTCATGAGGTCACAAAGAGTTGTACACGACTGAGCAATTGAACTGAACTGATATATATCCTGCTTCCCTGAAATGCAAGTTCTGTGAGAGCAAAAGAATGTGTCTGCCTCAGTTTCAAAGCTTAAAACTCTAACTACGACCAACAAATAAATATTTGTGAAGGTAATGACTTTTCACTTAGCTCACAATGAACACAATGCTCCAGCTACAGTATGTAGTTCATCCTGGTTTGGAAAAAGACCCCTGGAGGAGGGACCCACTTCAAGACTTGCCTGGAGAATTCCAAGGACAGAATTCTTGTCCTTGTGTGCTACAGTTCATGGGGTCACAAAGAGTCATAAGTGATTGGCTAACAACACACTTACCAAATAGAAAGTAGCACGTGTTGACCAATGTGTCTGAAATATTACCCAGACAGACATAAGTTTGCTTTGGATTTCAGTGATTAAGACTCTATCAAATTTCATATGCCAGCTCTTTTGTTTTTGACTGATCTCATAATATCTCCTAAAAATTTTATCTTTCATAGATAAATTAAAACGTCTTCAAAATAAAATAGCTTGATATCTACTTCAGTGTCTTACATATAAAGGAACTCTATGATGGTATTAAACTACTACAAATACAATGTATTTAAAACAAACTATTAGCCTCTTGAAGTTCACATTTCTAGGTACCTATTTCTCTCATAATATTTACATCACAGTCAAACTGTCTTTATTTATATCTTATAATGTTATTTGAGTTATTATTTTCTTGTTTGTGTTATTTCTGTATGAAGTTTATAAAATTATAGCAACTTTGAGTTTCTTGAATGTGTACATCTTAAAACATTCTAATGATCTCTTTATTTATGAAAAAATACACTTTGTAAAATATAAAAATTTCAAAATATTTCTAAAAAAAGAACCTGATTAAATCTTGCAAGATAAGGCAGAAGATTAGTTAATATGCAATGAGATGTCAAACTTTTAAGGAGAGAGAATGAATCAAAGTTTTCAGGATCGGACTTTATTTAAAGCAACACAATAAAAGCTTCTGACCAGGATGTTAAGCCTTTTTGGTAAGTCACACTAATTTGATAGCTATAAAAATAAGTTACAACTAATAACATTTTATCAGAACATTTCCTCTCATTTTTACTTAATATTAATAAAAAAGAAAAAATTAAGATTTCATAAACATTAAGAAATTCATATATCATAGCACTCAATAATAGTTCATTTCATGGATTAGGAAAATAAAGTCTAGACCATTAGTGATGAGTCATAGCAGTTCATGGCAGAGTTTTAAGTCAATGTTACATCTCCTAGAAGATAGCCTAATAGTTTTCTAAATAAATAAATCAAGCCTCTAAAGTCTCCCCAAACCAAAGTTTTTTAGCTCTTGGGGCTTCCACTATTCTCTATTAAATAAATAAATATTCAATACAGTTTCTGTTTTGTGTGTCTATTTGAGTTTTTAGAATCTGAGCCCTCAAATTGGAGAGTTATCTGCAGGATTAGGGATAAAATAAACAGGAAAGGCAGGTCTAGGAGGAAAATATGAACATGTATGTTTATACATATGTACATATTTGCTTATTATTTATTTAGTGATGGCTGTGATGTTGAACCATTTGTATGAAATCAGGGACAATGCTAACTTCTTGCTGACAAGAATGAGATAGAAATTTCTATCTCAGTCTTTATTATTGTATAATATGAGTTCCAAATGCCTGCATTTAATTTCCAGATTCCCCACTTAATGGCTTTATTTGAAATGAATTTCAGTGATTCCCAAGTGGTGCTAGTGGTAAAGAATCTGGTAAAGAATGTGGGAAACATAAGTGACATGACTCTGATCCCTACGTTGAGAAGATTCCCTGGAGGAGAGCAGGGTAACCCACTCCAGTATTCTTGCCTGGAAAAATCCCATGGACAGAAGAGCTTGATGGGCTACAACCTATAGGGTTGCAGAGTTGGACAAGACTGAAGCAACTTAGAACATATGCACACATGGAAATGAATTGAAGTCTCAGTTTTTATTCCTCCTTTAATTTAATATGAATAATAATAATGTCTTCTCTCACAGTGTTTTGGGGAGGAGTAAATTTGTTAACATATGAGAGGTTAGCAGGCACATGAAGATAGAATTTGTGGATTTAGTCTAGGTGTTAGGGTGTGTGAAGGCTGTGCAATGCCTTCTCTCTAGGCATATGTGCTCAAAAGACCTCTGTCCTCCCTACCCATTGCCAACTTCTTATGTCCCATACCATCTTTGAAAAGAATCTACCAAGTAATTTATGTTACAAAATAAAGACTCTAGAAGCAAGTAACTGAATCCTTAGTGGTAAAATCCTAGTGCTATTAACAAGTTAAGAGGTGTTTGTGTGTGTATGTGTGTGTCTACCATTAGGATGGTGAGATTCACCTTCAGTTTACTGCTCAGACCAAGTTTTGCTGACTTCATTTACTTGCAAATTTCTCCTCCACTGAAAAATATCAACAAATTTTATGCTTACAAGCCAAAAGCAAAGCAACATTTTCCTAGTCTCAGTTCTTCAGAATGTACAGAAGGGAAAAAAAAAAACTGAGCTAAATTATTCTATCAGGATAAAGAAGAGGACAGTGATGCGTTTTAACTTTCAGAACATCTACCCATGTCCACCAGTTCAGAGGTCTATACATTCATTCATTAATTCATTCCATATATATGTAGATAGATGATAAATAAGATAATATTATGTGTCTCTTTCTATTCTATTCCACTTTATTCTAAGCCATGAGGATGAAGACCAAAATAAGACAGAGTCTATCTCTTTCTGATTCTGGCTGTGTTATTACTGTTGCTCTTCCTCAGTCTGGAAGGATCGAGTACAAAACCAACTGCTTTCCTCTTACATTATCTTTAAAAGAAATCAACTGCTAAATGTTGATTTCTATATAGGTTTGACTTGGACCAATATTGACATTTTTCAGCCAAGAAAGAAATTGTGGTGATTACTTGGAAGTTGTGTCATGTGGGCCTTGGGTAGGGAAAGCTTTAACTCCTAAGGAAGTTAAAACTCACTTTCTATGACATTGCTTTCTCCAGTCTTAAAGGACTCATCATTGCTCACTTGCACACCTTCTTTAATTAATTGATTCATTCAATAAATGTTGAGGAGTGAGTCACATATACAAATTAGTGCAATGCAATAAGCAGAATAAAAACATTGTAAACAGAAAGAGATTGAGACCTAAAAAGTATAATAGCCTGGGGGACCAGTTAGAGCTTCACACAGAGAGCCCTAAAGAAAATGAGAAACATTAAAGTGATATTGACTCTAATCTGGACATCCAGCAGCATCAAGCATCTTCAAGAGAGACAGGAAAGTCTCTAACAGACCCTGTGTTTTCACAGCAACAAAAAACATGAGTTTTGTAAGCAGAGAAGAAAATGGAACTTGCCTCTCATATGTAAGAGCATCAAATGGTGTGACAGTCCTGAGGCCTCTGGGAATCATCTAGAAGGAATGTGAGAGGCCCTAGAGTAGGATGAGGTGAAAAAGATCTTGCCTGAGGACAGTTTCTGTGACTTAAATTCACCTAAAATATGAATTGCTTTCTGGTAAGATGCCCATCCCCTAGAGATGAGGAAGCAGGGGCCAGGGCACCTTAAATAATTTGTCCATGGTCTAAGACTAAGCAGCAGAACTGCGGATAAAACTCAAAATATTGAGCCTCCAAGCTCACTTTGGTTTGTGTGTAGAGAACACTACAGTACTTCGGCTTCAGTAATACTGATAGAATTGCAATTTCTTGCCCTGTCCTTTCTGGATACTTTTAGACCAAATCTGTTATTAGTATTTTCCTTATTTTGTAAATGCACTTCCCTTGGGGCTCAGCTGGTAAGGAATCTGCGTGCAATGTGGGAGAATTGCGTTTGATTCCTGGTTTGGGAAGATTCCCCTGTAGAAGGGAAAGGCTACCCCCTCCAGTATTCCAGCCTGGAGAATTCTATGGACTGTATAGTCCATGGGGTCTCAATGTGTTGGACACGACTGAGAGAATTTCCCTTTACTTACTTTGTAAATAAGATGGGTTTTCTGACTAAAGTCAAAGCAAATCCTTTTAAAGAACATTTTCCACTGAGAATGAAGGAGATAGCTCCTTCTTGGGTGATAATATTTTAACATTGTTCTTATCCTTTATACTTTTTATTGATGAAGCTATCTCAGTGAAAAAGCAGCAACAAAAATTCCACTAGGCAATAAATTATTGTCAAGATGAGGGGCTGTGGCTTTATCTCACCTGCTGAGAATGCAGAATATTTAAACAAGATATATTAGCCCTCTAATTTTTCATATTTAATTCTATTTGAATAAACTTTTAATTCTCTTCTCTATCATGTACTTACCAAGAGCTAAACAACTCCACAGATTTCTTTATTTCACAAGGCAACATCCTATTACCCAATGATTTTCCTCTGCTCACAAATTCCATCATCCTGCTTATCACTCTAGTGATGGATTCCTTCAATTTTTCAGGAGCAAGCATACATTGAGGGACTTTCTAAGATCTCTTGCTCAAGGGTAAACCTTATTTCCAAGTAAGAACAAGTTGAAAAGCACATGAAGTGTTGTCATTAGGCATGTAAGAGAGGAAATAATGCAAAATGAGAGTTGTGTTCTTTTGGTAGCTGCCTATTTGCCCCTGGGATACACTGTGTGAACTTGCTTACTTGCTCTGGACAAAAAACTCAAACTGGTTTGTATTTATCAATAGAGGCAGGTAACATAAGTGGACAGAAACTCACCTGCTGACAAGTGTCTAGCTACCGTGCCTTTCCTATAGTGGGAAACCTTCATTTCAGGAGATAGAGACAATAGCTGCAGGGATGTGGCATCACCTGAACAAGGATGGAAAGTCTTAGATTAATGGACAGGGGATATTTAATGGTTTTTTATTTGTACAACTTCTCTCAATATGTTTCTTTCTTATTTTCAACTGGAAGGAGCCTTTAATCTGCATTAGGCCTTATGGAAAAGGTCTAGTTGACAAAGAGGTTAAAGATTCTGGAAAATGAAGACATTGCTAATATTTAAATAGATAACACTTATTTGGACAATGTATATTCTATGCATAGATTTGTTTTAAAGGCATTGCTTATAGACTTTTACTTAATTTTTACTACACTACAAATCTAAAAAGTGAATATTCTTATTTTAAACATTAGCATAATGTTATTTGTTGTTGTTGTTCAGTTGTTAAGTAGTGTCCAACTCTTTGTGACCCCATTGACTGCAGCATACCAGGCTCCCCTTTCCTTCACTAACTCCTGGAATTTGCTCAAATTCATCTCCATTGAGTTAGTGATGGTATCTAACCATTTTATCCATTTCCACCCCCTTCTCCTTTTGTCTTCAATCTTTCCCAGTATCAGGGTCTTTTCCAGTGAGTGGCTCTTTGCATCAGGTGGCCAAAGTGTTGGAACTTCCAACTTAAGCACCAGTTCTTCTGATGAGCATTCAGGGCTGATTTTCTTTAGGACTGACTGCTGGTTTGAGCTCCTTGTAGTTGAAGGGAACTCTCAAAAGTCTTTTCCAGGACCAGAATTTGAAAAGATCATTTCTTCAGTTCTTGACCAACTTTATGGTCCAACTGTCACATTATATAGGACTACTGGAAAAACCATAGCCTTGAGTATATGGACCTGATTTGGAAAAATGATTTCTCCACTTTTTAATATACTGTCTATGTTTGTCATAGCTTTCCTTCCAAGGAGCAAGCATCTTTTAATTTCATGGCTGTAGTTACCATCTACAAAGATTTTGGAGCCCAAGAAAATAAAGTCTGCTTCCACTTCCCCCGTTCTATTTGCCATGAAGTGATGGGAACAGATGCTGTGATCTTAGATTTTTGAATGTTGAGTTTGAAGCCAGCTTTTTCACTCTTCCTCTTTATCCTTATCAAGAGGCTCTTTTGTTCATCTTTGCTTTCTACCATGGGTATCATCTGTAATATCTGAGGTTGTTGATATTTCTCCCAGCAATCTTGATTTCAGCTTGTGATTCATCTAGTCTGGCATTTTGCATGTTTTCTGCATATAAGTTAATAAGCAGGGTAACAAAATACAGTTTTGATGTATTCCTTTCCCAATTTTGAACATTGTAAATGTTTCAAATGAAAATACACACACACACACACAAACTTGGGTTAGATGCTTTTTGTGGTGCATACCTAGAAGATGGCAGAGCTAGATTTGAGCTGAGACTTTCTGGCTCTGTAGTAGGTACTTGACCATGGTTCCTGAGCTGAGTGCTCAAATGCCTGGAACACCATGATGATCTGGATCCATGGTGCATGTATATGTGCTAAATTGCTTCAGTCATGTCCATATCTGGGTGGGATTATTTAAATTTTTGAGGTAAACACAGTAATATTTGAAAACAACAATCCACCATGTCAACTATTTAGGTAAGGTATTAGGCATTTTAGAGGTTAGACTATGTGTGTGTGCGTGCTAAGTTATATCTGACTCTTTGTGGCCCTATAGACTGTAGCCTGCCAGGCTCCTCTGTCCATGGGATTCTCCAGGCAAGAGTACTGTAGTGCGTTGCCATGTCGTTCTTTAGATAGTACCATACTCTTACGGATGTGAAGCTGAGTTAGTATTTGCTGCCATAAAAGGCAGGTATAAGGAGAAAATCACTATGAAGCAGGGTATGAGGGTGGTGGTTCCAGTATGGTTCTATGATTTGAGAAGTTGTGTGGTGCCCATAGGCATACCTATCCCAATAGTAAGTGTGAATGAAAAATATGAATCCACTACATTACAGCTGCCACAATGGTGAGCCCTGAGGGAACCCAGGATGGAATGGAATGCTGCAACCATTGGGCACCCTGAAGAGACTCAGGATGAGAAATTGGCCCCAGATAGCTGAGATACATATCAAAAATAAAATGATTTACATGAGCCCAGACTCCTGCATCTTCCTGTATACCGAAAAGTGCTAATTTCATTAACTTGAGATGTCTGGTCTTCTATAATTAACAATAATCTTTTGATGTTTTGACTACTTTGTCTTTGTTGCAAAAACTCCTATATATCCTGGCTTTTCACATCGACTCTTCAGAACAGTTTCTCAGCATTGTCTGAGATACTGTGTCCTGGGACTGAAATCTTCAGAAGGTCTGCCAAGTAAAACAGAGCTCTCAATTTCTAGGTTCTGCTTTATTTTTTTCTTTCAGTCAACATAAGTAATTGTGGCTTGAGCCAGAAAACAAAAATGTGTTTTCTTTCATTTATGTATATTATTTTTTACTATGTACAAAGTGACTAGGATATAGTTATCCATTATTACTTTTTACACTTAGTTACTTAAATGGAACTCTTAGTTTTTTCTTTTGGCCTCTGAATGCACTGAAAATTTTACTGAGATTCTACCAGCATTGTGAATATAGAAAGTTTAGAAATATTTGCTCTTTATTAAAAATGGAGTTGGGGGACAGATGCTTAGATGGAGAAGTTAGTATAGTAATAGAGAGGGATATACATTATTGTTAGACAGAAGCATAGTAGATTGAAACACTGACATTTTCAAATGAAGAAAAGAGAAAGTGAAAGAAATTTGTTCATTTAGCCAGGACTACTCAATGAGGAGGGAGTGAGATTGTTGAAAATCAGGATGTAGGATTGATTTAAGGGGTTGATAAGATTTAAAGCATAAAGAATCTACTTTACTATACAGCAAAGCATAGTGTAATTGTTCAATACACTCTTGGTTATTTATTTAGTCAAATGTCATCAGTTTTAATTATTTAGATAAAGACTATTTCATTGGAACTTTTGGAAAAACATATAAAAGAAAGGGAAAACAAATCTATGATTTTATAGCTTATCATGGTATATCTGATACACAGTGCTTCCAGGTATGTATGAGATATGCATTGTGTATTTAAATACACACAACTGTTTGAATCAATAAGCAGAAAGCTGGTTTCTGTAAGACTGATGCATTTTCTGGCTCTTCCTAGAGGTACTTACAGATGCTGGAATAAGATGTGCTGTATAAATACCTACTCTAAAACTTGTTTTAATTTGGCACTTCTGTCAAAATACTTCTAAATACTTTCTTTATCCACTTTCTGCCTGAGACTCTGTAACCTGACACAATACAGCCTTCTTCTCCCAGCTGGTCTATTTTGAGGCTTGAGAAATATCAGCAAGAATAACAAGCAAAAATCCCAAAATAGGTATTCAACTCAAAAGATAACCAGCATTTAGTAGAGATTATGAAGAGAAGAAAAAAAAAGTTTCAGGAGAAATCAGTCTCATTTAAAATAAAAACTTCATCCAGATAACTTGATCACATGCTCTTCCAGGCCTTTCTAAAATCTTGTCTATGTTTCTGAGTTACTTTTAGAATAAGGTTTACATTCTCCAAGTTAGCACTCAGTTATGTGGTTTCTCATTTATAATTCTAGATACAGGAGTAGGGAAAAATATAGGGGTAATCAAGGTATTCAGTCACTGGTACTGGATGAAATGATATGCAAGCCTCAGCAAGTTATTTGGAAATTCTGAGTCTCAACTTTGATGTAGTTAAAAAAAAAAAAAAGCAACTAGACTCAAATAAATTTATTTAAAAGTTAAAAAATTTAAAGAAGTAAACAAACAAAAATATGTTAGCATAATTTCTACTTCCAGAAAAATGAAGTAGATACATTTTAATCTATTTATCCTGCTAAGAACAATACTATCTTGGACAATTTATGAACAAACAAAGAAACAAGCATAAAATAACGAAAACAAATCAAAGACACAAAACATGAGAAAAATAAAAATTAGAGAGAAGAAGACAGATAGATCTGCCAGGGACCTCACAGCACAAGACCAAAACACCTTTGAGTTCCCTGGGCCTTCATTTTGTTTCTTATATCCCAAAAATGAAGTAGAAGAAGTTGGGAACAAAGAAACTCCAAAGGGTACAGACAAAACTTTCAGATAAAATTTTGCCTTTTAGCCAAAGAACCAAGAATAAACATTAACTACTATACCAGCAAAACACCAGCAAAACATGTGGCCCCTCCACCACTATTACCTATATCACCACTAAGCTGAATGGGTAGCAGAGAAGACTGGATAAGAAACAGGATCTGTCATCCTTGCTGGATTGAAAATATGTAATTTTTCAACTAATATGAAAATAGCATATTAACAATATGCAAACTAACTCCCAATTTTTGGTATCAGTGGAAACCGTATGAGCAACCTGGACTTCATCTACATTGAGAAGTCACAGGCAATTATCTCTCGCCATGTTCAAATGACTTTTTAAAAGACCAGGTAGAAAGGCAGGTGTTTCACCACCACAGGATAGTGAAGAGACCAACTCCAAAGGTGTCACCAAAGGCAATATGAATAGCAATAATGAGGTGTTCTTGCTCCTTCCAGGCAAGATGATATCAACAGCAGTCTTGGAGATCTGGCAATCCCATCTCCATCCAAAACTAATTGTGAGGACATCCTCCATCCCCAAGTGTCAATAGAGGCTGAGTGGTCAACTGACCTTCTACCCTCACTTGATAATTCAAGGACATGTCCATCCTTCCCCTCCCACAGTGATATCACAAATGGTCAGTGAAAGCAAATGAATTAAGACCCAGAAGGTAAAACATAATATTCCTGTTGTCCACATTTCAAGTGAAAATCGCTGATATGTCAAGAACTAGGGAAATATCAAATTGAAGGAAAAGAGCAATAGATGCTGTGTTGCAAATTGCTACTCTAATAAGTAGCCACACACTTTTGTGGGTTAAAACAACAACATTATTGTTTTACAGTTATGGAGGTCAGATGTGAAAATGGTATTTACTGGGCTAACAAAACAGAGTTGACAGACTAGCATTCTGCTGGAGGCTTTAGGAAAGAACTCATTTCTTTTGTTTTTTGGGTGCTAGAGGCTGCCTGTATTCTTTGTTTTGCATATCCTTCCATCTTCAAGGCCAGCAATGAATGATTAAGCTGTTCTCATACTGTATCACTCTGACACTCAATTTACTTGTATCTCCTAAAAAAATCCTGGCGATTGCACTGGGTCTCCAACACAAGTCAGAATAATTTCCCCATCTCAAGATCAGTCAATAAAGAAACTTACTTTCATGTGCACCTTTATTTTCCCCTTGCCACATAGCCTAACATATTCACAGCTTTCAGGGATTAAGACATAAGCACCCTTTGTAGCACATTATCAGTCTACCACCAAATAGAACATTATGAAACCTAAGAGTTGTTTTTTAAGCTTTCAAAGTCTTTTTTTTTTTTCCAGTTAACCACTCACTTGCTGAGAAGGTAATTAATTGCAAGTTTATATGATGCTTTTACTTACTTTCATTATTCAAATCAAGAAGCTCACAACATGTTTCTGTTTCTGAAGAGTTTTCATATGCTTGTCTCTCCCATAATTAATAATCCCTAAAGAAGTAATAAATGCAGAATCAGTTTAGTTCAGTTCAGTTCAGTCGCTCAGCTGTGTCCAACTCTTTGCCACCCCATGAATTGTAGCACGCTAGGCCCCCCTGTCAGTCACCAACTCCCAGGGTCCACCCAAACCCATGTCCATCGAGTCGATATTGCCATCCAGCCATCTCATTCTTTGTTGTCAATATCAGTCCTTCCAATGAACACCCAGGACTGATTTCCTTTAGGATGGACTTGTTGGATCTCCTTGCACTCCAAGGGACTCTTAAGAGTCTTCTCCAATACCACAGTTCAAAAGCATCAATTCTTCAGCATTCAGCCTTTTTCACTGTCCAACTCTCACATCCATACATGACCACCGGAAAAACCATAGTCTTGACTAGACGAATCTTTGTTGGCAAAGTAATGTCTCTGCTTTTCAATATGCTATCCAGGTTGGCCATAACTTTCCTTCCAAGGAGTAAGCATCTTTTGATTTCCTGGCTGCAATCACCATCTACAGCGATTTTGGAGCCCCCAAAAATAAAGTCTGACAGTTTCCACTGTTTCCCAATCGATTTCCATGAAGTGATGGGACCAGAAGCCATTATCTTAATTTTCTGAATGTTGAGGCTTAGCCAACTGTTTCACTTTCTTCTTTCACTTTCAGCAAGAGGCTTTTTAGTTCCTCTTCACTTTCTGCAATAAGGATGGTGTCGTCTGCATATCTGAAGTTATTGATATTTCTCCCAGCAATCCTGATTCCAGCTTGTGCTTCTTCCATCCCAGCATTTCTCATGATGTACTCTGGATATAAGTTAAATAAGCAGGGTGACAATATACAGCCTTGATGTACTCCTTTTCCTATTTGGAACCAGTCTGTTGTTCCATGTGACTTTTAACTGTTGCTTCCTGAACTGCATACAGGTTTCTCAAGAGACAGGTCAGATGATCTGGTATCCCTATCTCTTTCAGAATTTTCCACAGTTTATTATGATCCACACAGTCAAAGGCTTTGGCATAGTCAATAAAGCAGAAGTAGATGTTTTTCTGGAACTCTCTTGCTTTTTTCATGATTCAGCAGATGTTGGTGCTTTGATCTCTGTTCCTCTGCCTTTTCTAAAACCAACTTGAACATCTGGAAGTTTACAGTTCATGTATTGCTGAAGCCTGGCTTGGAAAATTTTGAGCATTACTTTACTAGTGTGTGAAATGAATGCAATTGTGCATTTTTTGGCATTGCTTTTCTTTGGGATAGGAATGTAAACTGACATTTTCCAGTCCTGCGGCCACTGTTGAGTTTTCCAAATTTGCTGGCATATTGAGTGTAGCACTTTCATAGCATCATCCTTTAGGATTTGCAATAGCTCAACTGGAATTCCATCATTTCCACTAGCTTTGTTTGTAGTGATGCTTTCTAAGGCCCACTTGACTTCACCTTCTAGGATATCTGGCTCTAGCTGAGTGTGAGTAATCACACCGTCATGATTATCTGAGTCATGAAGATATTTTTTGTACAGTTCTTCTGTGTATTTTTGCTATCTCTTCTTAATATCCTCTGAGTCTGTTAGGTCCATACCATTTCTGTCCATTATAGAGCCCATCTTTGCATGAAATCTTCCCTTGGTATCTCTAATTTTCTTGAAGAGATCTCTAGTCTTTCCCATTCTGTTGTTTTCCTCTATTTCTTTTCACTGATCTCTGTGGAACACTTTCTTATCTCTCCTTGCTATTCTTTGGAATTCTGCGTTCAAATGGAAATATCTTTCCTTTTCTCCTTTGCTTTTGGCTTCTCTTCTTTTCACAGCTATTTGGAAGGCCTCCTTTGACAGCCATTTTGCTTTTTTGCATTTTTTTTTTCCCCTTGGGTCTTAATTCCTGCCTCCTGTACAATGTCACGAACCTCCGTCCATAGTTCATCAGGCACTCTGTCAATCAGGTCTAGTCCCTTAAATCTATTTCTCACTTCCACTGTATAGTCATAAGGGATTTGATTTAGATCATACCTGAATGGTTTAGTGATTTTCCCTACTTTCTTCAATTTCAGTCTGAATTTGGTAATAATGAGTTCATTATGCAAGCCACAGTGAGCTCCTAGTCTTGTTTTTGCTGACTGTATAGAGCTTCTCCATCTTTGACTGCAAAGAATATAATCAGTCTGATTTCAGTGTTGACCATCTGGTGATGTCCATGTGTAGAGTCTTCTCTTGTGTTGTTGGAAGAAGGTGTTTGCTATGACCAGTGTGTTTTCTTGGCAAAACTAGTGCTTATTTCAAATTATATATGCATATGTATGTAGACATACATGGAAAGGGTACCAATCCATGAGAATATCCTTGTGGTTTTACTATTTGCTTTAAAAAACATATTCTTATAAAAAAGAACACATTTGAGTCACTCCTCATGAGGTGGGTGAACTTAGGGCCTTTTGTACAGAGTAAAGCAAGTCAGAAAGAGAAAGACAAATATTGTATATAAATGCATGTGTTTGGAATTCAGAAAGATGGTATTAATGAACCTATTTGCAGGGCAGCAATACAGATGCAGACACAGAGAACAGACTTGTGGACACAATGAGAGATGGAGAGGGTGAGAGGAACTGAGCAAGAAGCATGGAAATAAATACATTACCATATGTAAAATAGATAGCCAGTGGGAATTTGCTGTGTGACACAGGGACCTCAAATGGGAGGGGACATATGTATACCTGTGGCTGATTTATGTTGATGTATGATCAAAACTAGCATAATATTGTAAAGTAACTATTCTCCAATAAAAAATTAAAACAAATAAGCATATGCTTAAATACCAAAAAATGTTAATATATCAGCTTCTCATGAAAAGCAGAAATATTGATTTTTTTTTTCTTGAATGATGCTTTCTGAAACATAAAAGATCTCATATTTCCAACATGTAAATGGTAATGAGACAGAAAGGGAAGTAAAATCTGTTTACATTACATAAACTGGTAAAAGGCTTTATAACAAGATAAACTAAGCACAAAAACATAGACGCATAAGATAAAATTCTAAAAATGTTCAAATTACATACAGGGAGGAAAGAAAAATAGAAAAAAACAGAAAACAAAAATGTCAGAATTAACAACTATAATATTCATAATTACCTTAAATGTAATTAATGCAGTCTTAAATAACCAAAAAGGGCAGATGTTAACAGAATAAATTTAAAAAACACAACAATATTAAATGTGTATGCTAAACAACAATTCTTTAAAATGTATGACACAAACCATGGTGGAATTGAAAGGAGAGATAGACAAATCTACCATTGCAATTAAAGATTTCAACTTCCATCCCAGCAACTCATAGAAAAAAATGTATAGAAAATTATCAAATACATAGACCAGCACAATCAGCAAACAAGAGGTAAATAACTTTTATGAAATATTCTATCTCATAACTACTGCATGCAAATTCTTTTTAAGGACCCATAGTAAATATATCAAAGTAGACCATATCCTGGGCTACAAAACAAGCATCAACATTTTTAAAAACATTCAAATCACACAAAGTTAGTTCTTGGAAAATCAGATCAAAATGATTTCTACCAGAAAATCTATACCTTTGACTAGAGGGACCTTTACTGTCAAAGTAATGTGTCTGCTTTTTAATATGCTATCTAGGTTGGTCATAGCTTTTCTTCCAAAGAGCAAGAGCCTTTTAATTTTATGACCACAGTCACCATCTGCAGTGATTTGGGAACTCAAATAAATAAGGTGTCTCACTGTTTCCATTGTTTTCCTATCTATTTGCCATGAAGTGATGAGATCAGATGCCGTGATCTTAGTGTTTTGAATGCTGAGGGTTTTTTTGGTTGTTTGTTTGTTTGTTTTGTTACATAACTTAGCCCATTTATTATAGGCTAGCAACATTATCAAATGGTGGTTCTTCTACTGGTCCTTCAATTCCTTCAGTCTTCTGATGGCAGACTTTACTGTGACAGCAGAAGTGGTGTTGTAGGTCCAGGCACCACCAGCTACTGTTTTCATGCAGGAACCACAGTGCCAAATGCCCACAGCTCTTCTCTTCATCTTGGTTTTGCCACAGAAGGAGCAAGTATATTTGGCCTGCTGGATGATTTCTATTTTCTTCACCATTTCCTGAGGGAGGCACCATAACGGTCCCATATTTGCCCACGATTCCGACCTTCTTGGTGCGTTTCACCATGTTATCGCAACCTAGATCTGAGCCCAAGAAATGAATGCTGAGTTTTAAGCCAGCTTTCTCACTCTCCTCTTCCACTTTCATCAAGAGGTTCTTTAGCTCCTCTTCACTTTCTTCTATAACAGTGATGTCATCTGCCTATCTGATGTATTGATGTTTCTCCTGGCACTCTTGATTCCACCTTGTGCTTTATCCAGCCCAGCATTTCATGTGATGTACTCTGCATTGAAGTTAAATAAGCAGGGTGACAATACACAGACTTGACGTGCTCCTTGCCTGATTTGGAGCCAATCTGTTGTTCCATGTACAGTTCTAATTGTTGCTTCTTGACCTACATACAGATTTCTCAGGAGGCAGGTAAGGTGGCCTGGTGTTCCTTCTCTTGAAGAATTTTCCACAGTTTGTCATGATCTACAGAGTCAAAGACTTTGACATAATTAATAAAGCAGAAGTAGATGCTCTTCTGGAATTCTCTTGCTTTTTCTGTGTTCCAATGGATATTGGCAATTTGATCTCTGGCTCCTCTACCTTTTCTAAATCCAGCTTGAACATCTGGCATTTCTTGGTTCATGTACTGTTGAAGCCTTGCTTGGAGAATTTTGAGCATTGCTTTCCTAGTGTGTGAGATAAGTGCAGTTTTGCAGTTGTTTGAGCATTCTTTGGCATTGCCTTTCTTTGGGATTGAAATGAAAAGGGAAGAAAAATGGAAGAAAAGAAATTCAAAACCACACAATTTGGTACAGGAGTAAAACTGCTTGCCTATAAAATACATTTTGATAGCTCAAGACATTTTTTTTTAATATATAACTTCAGATGGTAAGGAGTCAGCCTGCAATGTGCAAGACCTGTTTTGATCCCTGGGTTAGGAAGATCCCCTGGAGAAGGGAATTGCAATCCACTCCAGTATTCTTGCCTGGAAAATCCCATGGATGCAGGAGCCTGGCAGGCTACATTCCGTGGTGTCACAAAGAGTCGGACATGACTAAGCAACTACCACACTAACACACTCACTCAGATTAAAACATAATTTCAGAAAGTTAGTAGTATACAAGATAAACATACAAGATTCAATTGTTTTTGTATACAGTATAATCAGTACACATTAATAATATGATATAATAGTCAGGTGCAAACTAAATTTTTCCCCTTCCAATGGAATGCACCATCCCTTGACCTTGACAAACTTATTAGGTGAACAGATACTCTGTTACATCTGGATTTGAATTCAAGGTAAGATCCAGGAGCAGAGGTGATACTGCACACAAACACAAGTAATTCTTTAAGGCTGTCAAAACTAGAGATAAAATTTTAATAATGCTTGCGATCAAAGGGAGGGAAGTAAATAAGATGATACATTACTAATCACCTGACTATCTTGGGAGACTCATGAGGACAAAATAGCAGACTAAGAAGCTAAGTATCAGCTTGCTGATGATTTTAAGACTCCAGGAGACATGTGAACTGGGACTCAAGTTCAAGGTCATAGGTAGGACTTGTCTCCAAAACGTTCCTCTGCAACAACCAAACCTTAGTACCAGCTGTGGAGAGTTGGTAACTGAAGGGATAGTTCCTATGGATCCTAGATGCATTAACCTACTGTTCTAAGTGACTTTGTAGCTAGGGTTCAACTAAAACTAAACTTTTTTCCACAATAAGTGAGCATTTCCAGAGAAGCAAAGTGTCTTTTTTCTCCCTACACTCAGAGGAGAAGCAAAGTCATTGAGGTCAAGAAAAGAATTAAAGGGCTCAAGCACCTAGATAGCAGACCCCTATGCAGACTGAGGGTATAGAGAAGAAGGAGGAATGAGTTTCTCCCTGCAGCCACTGGGCTCCAGCTAGTCAGAAATCAAAAGCAAGCAGTCAGTGTCCTGACAGGGAAGGAGTGACAGCCACCAGAAACTTTCAGGTTTGGAGTCCATATGTGTAGAATCCCGATGTTTCTGCATTTCTGGCAGGCAGGCGGTCTGTTTTCTGGTTGCCTCAGTAGTGGTAACTCATCACTCTTTTAGGAAGTCCACTACGATTTTCCATCTGAATTAGAACCATTGCATTAAAATCAGGTGCTATCAGATTATGGCCTATTGGCTAAATTTAGGAAGTGATATAGACACCTAACCTGGTGCCCCAGATGGTAAAGAATCTGATCACAATGCAGGAGAACCAAGTTTTATTCCTGGGTTGAGAAGATCCCCTGGAGAAGGAAATAGCCACTCACTCCAGTATTCTTGCCTGGGAAATCCCATGGACAGAGGGGTCTAGCAGGATATAGTCCATGGGGTCGGAGAGTCAGACACAACTGAGAAACTGACACTTTCATTTTCGTGGGCACCTAACGTGGATAGCTTCTAGTTTCAGGGGACTAGAAAGGCCATTAGAAAAGAAAATGAATAGGAATTACAGAGACTGACTGTCGTGTGACCTTATTTAGGGACCATGTAAGCTATGGTCCCTAAAGAGATGGTAGTGTGTTATAAAGGCCAGATGCGGCTCAAGTCACTATTAGGGTATCGCAATGATTCAAAGGCTTTTCCTGACTGCAAGGTGTTTGCAGTAGGGTTTTTGAGATCTTGCTGTGCTTCACAGTTTTCTACTAAATGCTGAATGAACCTTGAAATAGAGTGTGGACAGAAGCCCAATCCCTAATCCTAAAACCTTCACCATTACAGATGCAGATTCCAATGGATACATGTGGGTTTTTGTTCACACGTTTGCATTCAGATAAATATCTGAACAGACTTGTTTGGCCAATGTTTCTTTTGGTTATTGAAGCACACAATTTCTAGAGTGTTTCCTTTCTGATCAATTTTTTTTCTAATTTTATTGGCGTATCGTCAGTTGACAATGTTGTGTTAGTTTCAGGTGTATAGCAAAGTGATTCACTTATACATGTACATATATTCATTCTTTTTCAGTTTTTTTCCGCATGTAGGTCATCATTACAGAACATAGAGCTCCTTGTGCTATGCAGTAGATCCATGTTAGTTCTCTTTATATATAGTAGTGTGAGTATGTTAATCCCAAAATCCTAATTTATCCCTCCTTGACATTTTTCCCTTTTGGTAACCATAAGTTTGTTTTTTAAATTTGTGAGTATGTTTCTGAATTGTAAATAAGTTGCTTTATGTCATTTTAATTAGATTTCACATATCAGTGATCTCTTTTTACCAGTTATTTTTGTCTTTGTGAGAATCCTGAAGATCCTCTGTATTATTCTCAATAATAATAATACCAAATTTGAGAAACAGTTAATATTTATTCAGTACTTGCATATGCCAGATTATTTTGTGCTCACAAACCTCTGTGAATGGAGTACTATATATGTGAGGGTTTTTTTTTTAGCATTTTATACACGAAGTAATTGAGTCAAAAAGATTATTAGAGGTTAGGAAAAAAAGATGGAAAGTGTTAGTCGCTCAGTTGTGTCCAACTCTTTGTGACCCCCATGGACTATATAGCTCACCAGGCTCTTCTGTCCATGGAATCTCCAGGCAAGAATACCCAAGCGGGTTGCCATTCTCTTCTACAGGGGATCTTCCCGACCCAGGGATTAAACTTGGGTCTCCTGCATTGCAGGCAGATTCTTTACCATATGAGCCACCAGGTTGCCCAAGGTCAATTAAGCCCGACTCAAGAAAATGAGCTCTAAGTTTTGCTACTTAAGATAAATCTTATTGCTCCTTTTCTCAAAGGTCAGTTCCCTCATTTTGTCTTCTATCTCAAGGGCAGAATGAAGCAGGGTCTACAGGGAGCCTAAATCCCTTCTCTGGGCATTTCTCTCTCTCAGATAATCTCCCCTGCCACCTCAAGGCCTTCTTCTTTCTGAATCTATTCCAAGGTCCAGAATCAGGATATCCCATGTCTTTCTCACTAGTCAATCACATTAGAGAGACGAGAAGGAAAAAATAAAGTGAAAGCTCTAAGCACTCCCTCTTCCCACCTGAATGAACTTAGCCTCTTTCCCCCACTCCACTGACCCTAAGCTACCTATATCTGTACCAACTCATATTTACCATGTATAGTAGCTTCATGGATTTCCATCTCTTGTGTTGAACAAACAAATAGATAAAAAAGGGGTCTCCTAAAATAGCTGGTGGAGATATGCTAAACAACATTAAGTTCTGTTTGGAATCCCATGATTTCTGTTTTGATAAAATTTTTTCAACTGGCCAAGGACAGATGCTGAATTCTGACTTAGTCCCCATCTGCGGACATACGTGTAGCCAAACAGTGACACAAAAGAAAAGGACAGATGACACAAACAACCCTGTGACCCCCCTCCAAACACAAGCATCTAAATAGCTTTTCCCAGAAAATGATGCTGTTGTTCCTTTATGTATCATATAAGGTAGGGTCATCATACTCTCACTTATTAATAGTAGATGGCTTCCTGTCTTGCCCAGGGCTTTAGTGTCAATGTTTGCTTACATTTCAAAATAATAGAGTCATTTATTTCCTTTATAGCTGCCTACCAATTTTTAGGTAGCACTTTTATGTTTTCTCTCTTGTGAAGACATCAGTGCTTTTATTCAGCATACACCAAGACTTGGGAAGATAGGCAGCCCTTTTTAAAGCACCTATCAGAAAAATCTCTGGATAGATTCAGGTTCTTTCCTCCCTCCTCACGTCATACTTTCTAATTACAAAGAAAGCCACAGTGGACTTAAAAACTTTCTCTTGGAATAAGAAATCTGAAAGAAAAGTGCTAAAAGGGCAAGAGGAGTAGTCCTCCTTATGTAATTAACAGAGACACTTGAGAAGATACAAAAATAATCAGAAGTGGAAGAAATGTTTACCATCCAATGTACTCTTTCTACTCCTGGTTTTTCGCCTCTAGTCCATTTTGTATAAGAATTTCTTAGTGAGATTTCTAAAGACATTTTTCATAAGTCAATGTTTAAAAAAATTATTGGAGTATAGTTAGTTTACAATGTTGTGTTAGCTTATGCTATACAGCAAAGTGAATCAGCTATATGTATAAATACTTCCCCTCTTTTTTTGTATTTCCTTCTCATTTAGATCATCACAGAACACCGAGTCAATTTCCCTTTGATATACAGTATGTTCTCATTAGATATCTTTTTTATACAAGTCAATTTTTAAAATAAAATCCATTGAGGATTAATGTTGAGATCAAGTAAAAGAAGTTGCATGCCTCTTTGCATACCTTCAAAGTTTTAAATTTCCTGAACCTAGTCATCTTATTTAGCCTTTTTGTTTGCTTGTGCCTTTACCCCAACATTTCAGTTATAAATAAGCACTAACCAAGCAGACTGCTTGGAATTTATATCAGTGTATCTTTATTTCCTTCAATGCCTCAAATTTATCACTGGTCTCCTAGACAAGGAGGTTGAATCTGACCATTTTTGTGCCTTCTCTTCCATGCTGACACTTAGGATTAGGGGTCTCATGGAGTGTTCGTAGGAACTAATAATTTATGGAGTGTTGAATGTCTGATGCCGAGGCATCTTTTTATGAGTTTCAGGCTAAGAACATTTATTTAGATTCTCCCATGACAATGAAGTTTACATCCAGGCTTGATAAGAATATGTGACCATTGACCAGAATGCTCGGGGTTGTGATTCTATTATAAATTGCAAATTCAGTATCTGACTCCCAAACATTTATAAAACTAAAAGCAGCATACACACACACACACACACACACACACACACAATCATACAGGATACATAAAACTAAGTAGTCTCATTCATTCATTTTTTTTTAGCCAATATTTACTAAACACCTGGGCTCACGTGTTTGCTCAGTGGTAAAGAATCTGCTTGTCAATGCAGGAGACACAGATTTAATCCCTGGGTCCTATCTGGGAAGATGTCCCTGGGAAGATCCCTTGAAGGAGATCATGGAAACCCACTCCAGTATTCTTGCTGGAAAAATCCCATGGATAGAGGAACCTGGTGGGCTAGAGTCCATGGGGTCACAAAAGAGTGGGACACTACTGAGAGACTAAACAACTATATTAAGTACCTACTTTGTACTCAGTCTTGTTTGGGTATTGTGGCTATAGCAATCACTACACTTCAACAGACTAATGTCCATTCTTGGGAAAATTACATTGACCAGTGAGAAGGAAATAAGAAAAAAAAATACACTATTATAACATGATTTAATAGAGTATCAATACATATATAGTATCCAGAAATGATATGACATAAATATGAGACGCTACTGTAAGTTGCCCTGACCCCACAGTATCTTCACCAAATGAGAAGAGAGCTTGTTTTCTAGGGTCTCGGGTAGCCTCTAAAGGGTCTTGCTAACTTCCTCAGCACCTTCTACAGTATTTCTTGTCTTTAGCCTATATTCTTTCTACACCAATTTAAATCATTCCCTTGGGTTCTTCCTTTTAGAGCTTGAGTTCTAACACACTCAAAGGGCAAAAGAACTCCTAGAAAGTTCAGGAAGAAGTTGAAGAATGGAGCTGTCCAAGTAAACTACAGTGGGATTTGGGAGTAAGCAGGCAGCAAGATGGCTAGGTACCAGGGAAGGAACTAGGTACCAGTGGGGCAGGCGAAGACCCCCACATCACCCCTCCAGTCATTGCTTCAAGCTTTTAATAATGACTAATCATAATATGGCCATTTGCCAATCTAATTTTTACCCATATGGTGTTCTATTTAATAAAAAAATTACATTAAGAACACCTGCTAATCAGCTGCTTCAGCTAATTTAAAAGGAAAAAAAAAGCTAATAATACTTTTACATTTTCTAATTAGGTATTATGAGTTTTAATTAATGTCTTAATTAGATGCCATTATCTACTCCTGACACTGGTGCATTATTTGAAACCAGGCTTTGATTACTATACTGATATGTGTTCTGTTTTTTTTTTTTTTCCCACAAACAAGTAGCTGGCTTTATTTTTTCTACTTAGCAAAAGCTTCCCTGCAACCATGCAGTGCTGTTTCCCAGTTATATTGCCTGCAGTGTGATTTCTTCTTCTGGCTCCTTCCAGGGCTGTCTTTTCTGTAGTTTTCTCACTCCCAGAGGCTCTGATCCCTGAAGTCCATAGATGGGCTGCCTGGAGCCCCTCCTCTCTCCACTAAGTATGCACTCTTTAATTAGCTATTTCCTCCTTAAAGCTCACCGGGTGCTGTATTGGCAGTGAGGATAAAGAAAGGGGCTAAATACAGAATTTGAATTGAAAAAGGATGAATGACCAAATGAATAAATGAACTACAAAACGTCACAATATCAGAATGATAGGTAAGAAAATTTGTCTTCAAGCTTGAACTACTCTGCAACATCACATCCAAAGCAACCTTCAGGGTAAATGAGTGTGCCTGAGAAGTGGGTGAATGTGGACGCTGGGCTAGTTTTGATCCAGGTAGACATGAGGATACACTCCTTAAGTGAGGCCTGACAAACAATGTCTTATTGATTTTGGTGTTTATATTGTAACTACTCAACTAAGTGGAAGGAGCAAATGGATAGGATAAGGTTAAAAAGTATATTTTATACAATTGCAAATGCCATACGGTCACAAAGGATTCAGGTTTACAATTGATGAAGGTAAGAAGGACAAGGAGAAGGCTGCAAAATGTCCTAATTTATGAAATATGAACAGAAAATGCGGCAGTTTTCTGATGTTGTTGACTGGTGGTTTCCTTCCATCCTATTTTCTGCCTAGTGTGATTAAAATGACAGAGAAGCTAAAGAAGACTTTTTTTTTTTTAATTATAGTTGCTTTATAATGTGTTAGTTACTGCTTTACAGCAAAGTTATTCAGTTATATATTTATTGTTCACTTGCTAAGTCATGTCTGGACTCTTTGTGACCCCATGGACTGAAGCACACTACACTTCCCTGTCCTTTACTATCTCCCGGAGTTTGCTCAAATTCCTGTCCATTGAGTCAGTGATGCTATCTAACCACATTATTTTCTGCTGCCCTCTTCTCCTTTTGACTTAAATCTTTCCCAGCATCAGAATCTTATCCAGTGAGTCCACTCTTCCCATCATGTGACCAAACTATTGGAGCTTCAGCTTCAGCTTCAGCATCAGTACTTCCAATGAATATTTAGGGTTGATTTCCTTTAGGATTGACTGATTTGATTTCCTGGCATTCCAAAGAGACTCTCAAAAATCTTCTCCAGCATAACTTGAAAGGATCAATTCTTCCTAGCTCAGCCTTCTCTATGGTCCAACTCTCACAGCTGTACATGACTCCTGAGTGAACCACAGCTTTGCCTATATGGACCTTTATTGGCAAAGTAATGTCTCTGCTTTTTAATATGCTGTGTATGTGTGTCATAGCTTTCTTTCCAAGGAACAAGGGTCTTTTAATTTCACGGCTGCAGCCACTATCTGCAGTGATTTTGAAGTCCAAGAAAATAGAATCTGTCACTGTTTCAACATTTTCCTCTAATATTTGTCATGAAGTGATGGGACTGGATTCCATGATTTCATTTTTTTGAATGTTGAGTTTAAAGCTAGATTTTTTCCTCTCCTGTTTCACCTTCAAGAGGCTATTTAGTTTGTCTTCACTTTCTACCATTAGAGTGCCATAATCTGCCTGAGTTTGCTGATATTTTTCCCTACAATCTTGGTTCTAGCTTGTGATTCATCCACCCCAGCATTTCATATAATGTACTCTGCCTATCAGTTAAATAGGAAAGTGACAATATACAGACTTGTTTTATTCTTTTCCCAATTTTGAACCAGTCAGTTGTTCAAAGTAAGGGTCTAACTGTTGCTTCTTGACCCGTATACTGGTTTCTCAGGAGATAGGTAAAATGGTTTGTTATTCCCGTCTCTTTAATACTTTTTCAGTTTATTTTGATCCACACAAAGGCTTTAGTGTACTCAATGAAGCAGAAGTCAATGTTTTTCTAGAATTCCCTTTCTTTCTGTATAATCCAACGAGTATTGTCAATTTGATTTCTGTTTCCTCTGCCTTTTCTAACCTTTTAAATCTGGAAGTTCTCTGTTCACATATTGATGAAGCATTGCTTGAAGGGTTTTGAGCATAATCTTACTAGTCTGTGAAGTGAGAGCAATTTATAAAGTAGTTTGAACAATGTTTACTATTGCCTTTTGTTTGGATTGATTTGAAAACTGACTTTTTCGAGTCCTGTGGCCATGGCTGAGTTTTCCAAATTTGCTGACATATTGAGTGCAGCACTTTGAACAGCATGATCTTTTAGAATTTGAAGTAGCTAAACTGGAATTCTATCAACTCCACTAGCTTTGTTTGTACTAATGCTTCCTAAGGCCCACTTGACTTCACATTCCAGGATATCTGGCTCTAGGTGAGTGACCACATCATCATGATTATCCCAGTCATTAAGACCTATTTTGCATAGTTTTTCTGTGTACTCTTGCCACCTCTTCTTAATCTCTTCTGCTTCTGTTAGGTCCTCATCATCTCTATCCTTTATTGTGTCCATCCTTACAGAAAATATTCCCTGAATCTTTCCAGTTTTCCTGAAGAGATCTCTAGTCTTTGCCATTCTCCTGTTTTTCTCTATCACTGCATTGCTGACTTAAGAAGGCCTTCTTATCTCTCCTTGCTTTTCTCTGTAACTCTGTGTTCATTTGTATTCATCTTTTCCTTTCTCCTTTGCTTTCGCTTCTTTTCTTTCCTTGGCTATTTGTAAAGCCTCTTCAGACAACCATTTTTCCTTCTAACATTTCTTTTTCTTTGGGATGGTTTTGGTCACTGTTTCCTGTACAATGTTATGAACCTCTGTCCTTGGTTCTTCAGGCACTTCTTCTACCATATCTAGTCCATTGAATCTAATCATCATCTCTGCTGTGTAATCATAATGGATTTGATTAAGGTCATAAATATTTTAACAATTTTGTCCATATTGCATGTCTTTGAGGTATCTTAGTTCCTTGTCCAGGGATTGAACCTGTGTCCTTGGCAATGAAAACACAGAATCCTAACCATTGGGCAACCAGGGAATTCCCTATATGTATTTTTTAAAATATTCTTTTCTATTGTGGTTTATCATAGCGTACTGAATACAGTTCCCTGTGATATACCATTGGACCTTGTTTTTATCCATGCTTCATGTAATAGTTTGTGTCTGCTAATCCCAAACTCCTAATCCATCCCTCCCCTAAGCCCCTTCTCTTGGCAACCACAGCTCTGTTTTCTAGGTCTGTGAGTCTGCTTCTGTTTCATAGATAGGTTCATTTCTGTCATATTTTGGATTCCATATGTAAATGTATTACATGGTATTTGTCTTTCTCTTTCTGATTTGTTTCACTTGTTACGGTAACCTCTGGTTGCATCCATGTTGCTGCAAGTAGAAGACATTTTTTACTTAGATTTAATTTAGATTGGCCCAATCAGCCCTACTTGAATCTTTTTTTTTTTTTCTTTATAATGCACGTTGTAGCAAATGTTACTCATGGTCCTGAAGATAATTTCCTGATTGGAACAATATCCCAAATTGGTGATATAATAATAGCATGAATTTTCTTATCACAGATTATATAGCAGCAACTTTGGAAGCTTAGGTCTGAGGAAAGGTTTTGAGAGTAATGTTTAGAAGCTCAACCTAGAATGTATTGCTAGCTCTCCTAACCCTTTGTGACAATGTTACATCCTATAATAAACCCCTTGCAACTGAAGCTAGCTAAAATAAAGTCGGTTCACTGTAACTGAGCTGCTACACAGTGGTTTTAAATCCATTCTTATATCAAAATATTCTACTCTTATATATTTATTTACTTGTTACCTATTAGAACTGCCAAACTCTGATGGTAGAATTTCTCACAATGTTGGAACTATTATTTTTTTATTTTTATTGTGAGAGGATTTTTGCTTTACCAATAGACTCCTAGAGACAAAATTCATGACCATAGAATAAAAATAATGTAGATAATATATGGCCAGCTGGCAAGGAATTTTTCTTTTTATTCTAGGAATCAATATATGAGTTTTCTTCAAAACACCTTACAACTTAATTATTACATCCATATTGAGGTAAGTAGCTCAAACTGCTAAACAATGACACTATTATTTTTTTCTGCTTTATATTATGGGATATTTAAACATAAGAAATAGTGTGAAAGATGTAATAAACTCCTAGATACTTATAAAAAATTATCAAGTCATGGCTAGTTGTTTTTTTTTTTTTTCCCTCACCTATACCATCAAGAAGTTATCCCAACTTTGGTTATTTTGAAGAAATTGGATGTAACACCATGCCATCTATAAATATATCAGCATGTATTTCTAAAAGATAAGGCCTTTTTCCTTCTAAAATAATCACATCACTATGTTCAAAACTATAAGTAAGTTAGAAATGATTTCTAATATAATCAATTATTTACTATGTAGCCTTAAAATTTTCCTGATATTAAAAAAAAAAGTCTGCTTGCTTAAATTCAAATATGTCTGATATGTCTGATATGTCTCTTAGGTTCTGTTTGAATTATTAATTCTAACTCTTTAATTTCACTTACAATTGTTTGTTGAAGAAATTAGATATTTGTCTTGTGAAGTTTTCATAGTCAGTCTTTCTGCTCTCATGTGCTGTGTTCTCAGTTTCCAGCATTTCCTGTTAATTCACTTTTGGGTCCGATAGAAATCAATAAATTTTCAGTAAACATTCTTCACAGATGGGTAGTTTATTTCCACTAGGGAATATACAACATTTAGTGGATTGTCCAAAAATAATGATGTTGGCAGCTGTTGATGGTCACTGTCTAGATACAATATTTCATTAGGAGTTGCAAATCAAGTACTCTAATTTAGTGAATTTTTTGGCATTTATTAGTTCAAGCACATCTCAAGTCCATACTGGTACTCCCAATTCAAGTTCAAAACTGTATGATTTTTACTGAGCTTCAGTGACCTTACCTTATATCTCCTTTGTCCTAATCCTACCCTGAGAAAACCATAATTGAAAAAGACACATGTACCCAAATGTTCATTGCAGCAGTATTCACAATAACTAGGACATGGAATCAACCTAGATGTCCATCAACAGGTGAATAGATAAAGAAGCTGTGGTACATATATACAAAGAATACTACTCAGCCATAAAAAGGAACACATTTGAGTGAGTTGTAATGAGATGGATGAACCTAGAACCTAATATACAGAGTGAAGTAAGTCAGACAATGAAAAACAAGTATATTAACACATATACATTAAATCTAGAAAGATGTTACTGATGAACCTATTTCAGTTGGTACTGATAAACCTCTATTGCTTCAGGGCAGCAATGGAGATACAGGCATAGAGAACAGACTTATGGACATGATGTGGTGAGGAGAGGAGAGGGTAGAATGGACAGAAAGAGTATCATGGAAACATATGCATTACCAAATGTAAAATAGATGGCAAATGGGAATTTGCTGTATGACTCGGGAAACATAGACTTTTGGTCTGTGACAACCTAGAGGGGTGAGATAGGGTGGGAGGTGGAAGGGAGGATCAAGAAGGAGAGGATGTATGGCTGATTCATGTTGATGTAGGGCAGAAACCAACACAATATTATAAACAACTATCCTTCAATTAAAAAGAAATTATAAAACAAGAATATTGCTCAGTGCTTTATTTTGTAATACATAGTCAACAGTTTCAGGATAATTATGCCACCATTACCTTTGACAACATGACTGCTAAACTAGTTAATGTTTTGTTTTTTTGGCCAAAGTTTACTTTTTCTTTATGGTATAATCCGCCCACTGGAATAACAGTAAAATTGTTGTGTTTTATATACTTTGAAATAATTCTTCTTGACTCAATTATGTCACCAACTTGAGACAAATTTGGGTATGTTTGTTTCATTTTGCCTGGTTTTGGATATTACTTTACATGTATATAAAATATTCATATTCTTAAAAAATCATATCTGAAAATTATCACACATTCTATTCTAACTTCTATTCCTGTCACTTCCACCTTTCTTTCCTTCTTCTTTACAAAATTAACCTTCTGTTTAATTTTATGATTTATGTTTTCATTAGTTTTCTTGTAAGTGCAGACGTGTTTTGTATGTGTGTTTGTATCTTCATACATAACAGTACATTTTTATGTATCTACATACATGACACATATTTTTGCATGAAATCTTCAGGTTTTAATTTTTATTAATTTTTATCAGAATATCTATGCTTACTGTGCTGTGTTTCTTAATAATCAATTAGTAAATGATTGCATTTATTTACAGTAAAAATTGTTCTCCACATTGTTTCCCTCTTTCTCCCCCTTATATTTAGGATATTTCTCATAAGATCATATAGATATATTTCTTGTTCATTTATATAGCTGCCTATTCTCATTTTAATAGATCAGTTTATTCAATCATCCCCTTATAATGGACATTTGGGCTATTTCTATCTTTTGCTATCAAAAATAAGTTTTCTGTATATAAGGTATGTGTATATATATATATATATATATATATATTTTTTTTTTTTTTTTTACCAGATTCACTTGACAGACCCTCCATCTCCCCCATGGAATGGGGACTGCCATCGTGCAGTTAGGATCTGTGATGGGGTGGAGCTGGGAACTCTGATGAACGTGTCCTGACAGGGACATCCCATCTGGGTGATGATATGCTATGTGGATGCCTTCCAATATATATGTATATGTTTTTTTTTTTTTCTAAATTTTAAAATTTTATATTTTTAAAATTATTTATTTTTATTTAGAGGATAATTCTTTTACAATATTGTGTTGGTTTCTGCCAAACATCAACATGAATCAGCCACAGGTACACATATGTCTCCTCCTTCTTGAACCTTCCTTCCAACTCTCACCCAACCTAACCCCTCTTTGTTATCACAAAGCCTTAGTTTGAGCTCCCTGCATCATACAGCAAATTCCCCACTGGCTATCTATTTTACATATGGAAATGTATATGTTTCCATGTTATTCTCTCTATGTCTGCCTCTCCATTTCTGCTCTGAAATAGGTTCATCAGTACCATCTTTGGCAATATATTCTTAAAAGAGGAATTACTTGGATTAGAGAGTCAATGCATAGGTAAGTTTGACAACAGTGCCATATTCCCTGCAATATGGAATGGATCATTTTGTGTTTCTAGGGTCACTATTTCCCCATTGTCTTAACAACAAAACACGTGGTCAAATTTTACACTTTACCAATGTGTTGGATAAGAAATCATATATCACTGAATTAAAAAAAATATTTATCTCATTACCCAGTTTGAAAGTATATTTTAAAAACTGTTTTATATGATTAAGCACACTGAACTTTCTTTTTCTGTAAAATATATACTTGTATCTCTAACCCATTTTCTATCTAACATTTTTTACCATATTCTTCTTTTTTTAAAAATATTACTTTCGTATCTTAGGCAAGTTAAATTTTTTTCAGTGTAAAAAGTAATAAACATTGAAGTTTCATCACCACATTTAAGTCTCCATCATTAATGTTACTGAGAAGCAAAGAAAGATAAACATTAAAGAAAATCTTAAAGAAATCTCGTTTTCCAGAACACAAGCTAATTGAGAGTTCAAAAGTAAAGAAGTATGAACATAAATGCTTACACTATATCATTACTTCAGCTTATAAAACAAGGGTTGCAGTTTGCCAGATAAAAGAACAGAAATTCTAAACGCAGAGAAGTTTATATTTTTATGGGATTCTTGAATAAATGAAAATCATTTTGGGGAGATAGTGAATCAGAAAAGGCAGTAAAGTGCTTGTAAGACTAGAGAATACTTGAAATACACAAATGTACTATAGGTCTGTCAAACAACCTGTATAACAGCAACACAGAGAAACAGAACACCCAGGTAAAGCACTATTTATTCTCCAGCAAATAGATGTTACAGCATTGAAGTCTCTAACCTCATTAATACAGACAGGGTTTTTAAAAGTTAGATAGAAATTTTGAGTGAAAACTGGGAAGACAAATCTCCATTATATTTTTAATCTTGGTTCTGAAAGGAGATTGCTCTTATTTGATGGGTCTTAATATTTAATAAAATTTTTATTTTTGCTTTATCAAAAACAGAGAAAAAAGAAATCTGAGTTATCTGAAGAAGTCTTATTAACCTTTATTTTTTAAGCCTGGATCTGGATAATATTATGTATTGCATCAAATGCTATTTGGAATTAGACATGATGCTCTTTCTAGATAGAACATGCTTTTTAATGAAAGTTGATTCCACTGTGTGTTGGATTGGAATGTCAGAATTTCTCAAGAGCTTCAGACAGCACTTTCTATAAATGCTGTAGACTGTAATACACAAACACAGCAGATATAAATTAGAGAATCATGGTATTTTTTTGTTTGTTTGTTTGTGCTTGTGTTTTATCTGAAAGGGAATTTGGAATCTTACACTTTAACCTCCTAATAACCAATGACAAAATAAATTAGTCCAGTAAGTTACACTATGTTGCTCTAAGCATAGTGCTATTTCTTGGAATAGTAAAGATAATTTAGCTCTCTCAGCTCAAGTATCTTAAATGTGGCAAGGAAATGTCAATATGATTTTCTTCCACATCAAGTTGTTCATCCTGAATATTATTCAGTAAATAATATCAGTAAATATATTATCAGTCATAATTATTATCAGTAAATATATATATCAGAGTCACCCTTTACCATAAATCTAATGTGTGTCCATAGAATTTATGTATATAATATGAACTATCAATGTGGCCCTTCAAATAACTTTCAGATTTAAATGCTAAAAATGCCTGCATTTTAACATGCAAAACCCAGAGGGATAAAATTTTGATAACTAGTCCATGCTGGAGCTAGAATAAAAAATCCAAGCCTGATCAGTTTCAATTCACTGTCCCACTCACAACCTCATCATTATAATTAAGTTGGATATTTCCTTTTAATCTTGGGACCCAAGGAGAGGAAAGGATATGCCCCAGATTGGTATTAAGATGTTTAGAGTGAAAGAACTCTACAGCTAGGCATTCTGATGCAAGCTCTCACAGCTGGTGCCTATGCCTTTGTATTCATCTGTCTTCATTAGTGACTCTTAAGACATCAAAAGAATTTTAAGAAATGCCACAGTTAACTTAAAAGACAGAGAACTAAGCACAGCGTTTTCACTAGTCAGCGCTTCAAACACATCATTTTGATGGTCTAATAATGCTTCTTTGTGTGAAGGTGACATATGAACTAAAGTTCTTCACACAGCATTGTAGACATTTGTAGATCCAACACTGTACACTCTGTTGCTCTGTTCATAATCAATGGTAAAAGACTGACCATTGCAATAATACAGAATTCACTGGCTTTCTGGAGCTCAGTATCCATTTTGCTTTATCATTGTTGGTGTCCTAACTGCCCTGCTAACAAAGGCCTACCTTATAGCTTTTGGAGCTGAAATGACCCAGAATCAAAAGCAGAATTCTATCCTTAATGCTGTGTGCACCTGCTCCTTCCATTGTGAAATATGATGAGGATGGTGAGCAGGAATACATTGATCATGACCAAATGGCTCAAGTTGATATAACTTGTGGTAAACTTGTTATAAAGATTTTGTATCCCAGAAGCAAGAATGGGAAGTTTTAATGAGTTACATAGATCACAGGCCTGAGGTCATATGAACCTGGCTACACATCAAGACTTGTGACTGAAATTGAGCAGGACATCACTTCATCAAAGCTTTGATTTTTCCAGTAGTTGTGTTTAGATGTGAGAGCTGGAATGCTGAGCAACAAAAAATTGAAGCTTTCAAATTGTGGTGCTGGAAAAGACTCTTGAGAGTCCCTTGGATTGCAAGGAGATCAAATCAGCTTCTCTTAAAGGAAACAAACACTGAATATTCATGGGAAGGACTGATGTTGAAACTGAACTCCAATATTTTGGCCACCTGTGGCAAAGAGCCAAGTCATTGCAAAAGACCCCAATACCAGGAAAAGCTGAAGGCAAAAGGAGAAGGGGGTGGCATAGGATGAGATGATTAGACAACATTACTGACTCAACGGACATAAGTTTGAGCAAGTTCTGGGAAATAGTGGATGACAGGAGAGCCTGGCATGCTGCAGTCCATAGGGTCACAAATAGTCATACACAACTTAAAGGCTAAACAACAGTCCCAACTTCCCACTTGATCCCTACCTCACACCTTTTGAGGCAATTGTCTCTTGATATGAGACTAGAGAGACAGGTAGGCCATCAGAAATTCACAATGCCTGGTACATTTTGGCTGCCCAATCAACAGGGCCATTAAAATAAACAATACCAATATTCAAGATACCAAGGGTTCACAAAATCAAAACAGAGTACTGGTGGCTGGATTTCTGGGTGATTGATAAGGAAAACAGCAGCTCATTTAAATACTTAAAATAGAAGAAATTTAATGCAGAAAATCAGTTATATGATGACAGAGACTGGAGACAAACCTATTAACAAGAGAGGAAACCAGTAGCACTAAAAATGGAGGTACTAGGAGAGGAGACAGCTCTCTGAAACCTGGCATACTGGACTAAAACTTTGCCACCTACCAGGTCTGGGAACCATAGTGGAAGATGTGCAGTCTCTTCTGCAGAACAGACTCACACTCAGCTGGAGGCAGGCTTCCAATCACCCTCCTGCATCTCCCTTTGGCTGAACTCCCTGGGAAGTAAGTTGGCAAACCCTTCAGTCACAAGTGGTTTCTGTGATAGAGAACAGGATAGCCAAAAGTAAGGAAATGGAGCTGAGAGCAGTCTAACAGATAGTCCCTACAAAAATCCTTTCCTAATGCAAAAAGGATGCTAATTCTAGCTCCTTGCTCATTGCATGCTGCAAGTACATTTGACTACTAGTGCCCAATCTTTGTAACAATTATGAAAAGACATGTTCTATTACACAGGTCAAATATCTGCTATGACATATGTGTTCTTTACTATGCAATATATGTGTGTGTGTGTGCATGTTTGTGCTAACAAATGACACTGAAAAATCTCTTGTTATTATTCAGTCCTAAGTCACATCTGACTCTGCAAACCCAGGTACTGCAGCTTGCCAGGCTTCCCTGTCCTTCACCATCTCTCAGAGTTTGCTCCAATTCATGTGCTATCTAATCATCTCATCCTCTGCTGCCCCTTTCTCCCTTTGGCTTCAAAAGGCCTTGGGAGGAAGGGATAGATTATAAATTTGTTTCATACGCATAACAAAATATATACAATAGATAACCAAAAATGACCTACTGTATAGCATGAGGAACTATACTCAATATTTTATAATAATCTATGTGGGAAAATACAGTTAGAATTGCATAATAGACTGGTTCCAAATAGGGAAAGGAGTATGTCAAGGTTGTATATTGTCAGCCTGTTTATTTAACTTATATATAGAGTACATCATTAGAAATGCGAGGCTGGATGAAGCACAAGCTGGAATCAAGATTGCCAGGAGAAATACCAATAAATTCAGATATGCAGATGACACCACCCTTATGGAAGAAAACGAAGAGAAACTAAAGAGTCTTTTGATGAAAGTGAAAGAGGAGAGTGAAAAAGTCAGCTTAAAGCTCAACATTCAGAAAACTCATCACTTCATGGCAAATAGACAGGGAAACAGTAGAAACAGTGACAGACTTTATTTTAGGGGGCTCCAAAATCACTGCAGATGATGACTGAAGCCATGAAATTTAAAGACTCTTGCACCTTGGAAGAAAAGTTATGACCAAATTAGGCAGTATATTAAAAAGCAGAGACATTGCTTTGCCAACATGGGTTCATCTAGTCAAGGCTATGGTTTTTCCAGTAGTCATGTATGGATGTGAGAGTTGGACTGTAAAGAAAGCTGAGTGCTGAAGAATTGATGCTTTTGAACTGTGGTGTTGGAGAAGACTCTTGAGAGTCCCTTGGACTGCAAAGAGATCCAACCAGTCTATCCTAAAGGAGATCAGTCCTGAATGTTCATTGGAAGGACTGATGTTGAAGCTGAAATTCTAATACTTTGATTACATGATGAGAAGAACAGACTCATTGGAAAAGACCTTGATACTGGGAAAGATCGAAGGTAGGAAGAAAAGGGAACGACAGAGGATGAGATGGCTGGATGGCATCACTGACTAAGTGGACATGAGTTTGAGTAAACTCCAGGAGTTAGTGATGGCCAGGGAAGTCTGGTGTGGTGCAGTCCATGGGATCGCAAAGAGTCGGACATGACTGAGGGACTGAACTGATGTGGGAAAATAATCTGAAAAAGAATCAATTCAGTTCAGTCGCTCAGTCTGCCTGACTTTTTGTGACCCCATGGGCTGCATCACACCAGACTTCCCTGTCCATCACCAACTCCTGGAGCTTTCTCAAACTCATGTTCATGGAGTTTGTGATGCCATCCAACCATCTCATTCTCTGTCATCCCCTTCTCATCCGGCCTTCAATCTTTCCTACTATCAGGGTCTTTCCCAATGAGTCAGTTTATCGTATTAGGTGGCCAAAGTATTGGAGCTTCGGCATCAGTCCTTCCAATGAATATTCAGGACTGATTTCCTTTAGAAATGACATTTTTAATCTCCTTGATGTCCAAGGGACTGTCAAAAGTCTTCTCCAACACCAGAGTTCAAAGCATTATGAAAAAGAATAGATATATACATATGTATAACTGAATCACTTTACTGTACACCTGAATTAACACAACATTGTAAATTAAGTATATACTTCAATAATTTTTAAAAGCAAAGCCTTGGTTTCATTTGCAAATATTTTAAAAATGGCTCTAATTATCATCTCACTTACAATAATTAAGAAAAATTTAGAAAGCCCAGAAAAATAGCAGAAAGAAAACACTGTATGCATCATTTTATTATTCATAGTTACAAACTGATAATAGAGTAGACCCTTTAAATTTGCCAAGTTGCATAGTTTTAACTATTTGGATGTAATAGTAAAAGTATCCTGATTTAATAATTGTGATTTTTTTGGGACCTGAGTTTGAGTTACACCCTCATATACAAAAATATTTTTTTTTTTTTGTCAGAAACACTGGACAAGTCTCCAATATGCTTATCTAAATATGGTAACTTTTTTGGGGGGGCCTATTTAATGTCCCAAATAGAGTAATTATAGCTACATAAATTTGGGGGGAAAATTAAGCTTTATCTCATTGTAGAAAATGTAATATTTTAGTAAGTGATACAACCTGAATGAAAATTAAAGAGTGTTTTCAAGCTGCATGAGGAGAAACAATGAAATGAAAGTTCTCAATGCAAACACATCTTTGGGACTAAAACATGATCTTGTTTATATGTTTATGTATACATTGGAAACTAATTAGAGAATATTCCTGATTAATATTAATTTTATGCATATTTTCTAATCTTTTTACATAATTTTTATTTTCAAGTTTTTTACAGTTGTAATAATACTAACCACATTTTATGTATATTAACGTAGTAGGAAAATGCTATTTTCTAAATTAGCATTATTATCTTTAAAACAAGTGTTTTTTTTCACTCAGGTCTCTGGATTTTACACCCATTAAACTAATAGTTTCAGATCTACTTTAAGAACAGGCACTATGATCAACAAATTTTTCTGCTTGAACAGGGGAAAATAATCTTGCTTAAAACTAAACTTTACTTTTAGCTAAATGAGAAAACATTTCACAGAGTATTTTCTGAAAACAATCAATAAGTCCCTACTAGGTATGAGTCAATATATATCAAGTCAAAAGTACACTATTACTTGGAAGCCAATATGTTTTACCAAACACATGGAGAATTTACATTAAAACAAGCCACTGACATTTCCAATTTATTTTTTGGCAGTATAATGTACAACAATTCAAGCAAAATCCTGTGTCTCACTAAATCACCCAGTAAAAACTGCATTTAGCCAACTTTTAAGAAATAAGAAATATCTTATTTCATTTGTTTCCAAAAGTCTCCTCAGATTAAATTAGGCCATCAGCTTACTCTGAAGCATCTCTTTTTTTCTCCGTTTAACTTTCAGTAAACGTGAAGGCAGAGAAACAGAAAAGGGGTATTCCAGAGGCAGACATTAAGGATATGTGCCCTGTGGTGACTTTGAAGAAAAGGATGCCCTGGAGAAGGAAATGGCAACCCACTCCAGTATTTTTGCCTGGGACATCCATGGGATTCCCTGGGAAATGGATGCGTAGCATTCATGCCTGGGAAATCTCATGGATAGAGGAGCCTGGTGAGCTACAGTCTATGGTTCACAAAGAGTCAGACACAGCTGAGCACACACCCCCACACACATAGTACCATTTTACTCAGCTTGAGAGACTAAAAAGAAAAAAAAAAAAAAAACAGAAGGACATAAAGCTGTGGAAGCAACTTTGATAGCAAATAAAACTAAACTAAATGAAAAGGCTATGATAACCTGTTAGAATTCATTGTAAGATTATTGACTGGGTTGTTTGTTTGAAAATGCTTTATTTGATATTCCAACAACAACAAAAAAAACAGAGCCTACATCATCTGATAATACTCTGAGGAAGATAATCTTGACAATTGTGTAAAAGAATGTTTAGATAAGGGAGGAGAGAGATAGAAATACTGGTTATGATCCTAGTAAAATATTTTAGGTAACTATCTCCTTAAAAATGTGTTTGAAGGAAATGTAATTTCATAGAATTTTACTACATTTTGCAAGAGGAAAAGTAACATTTCTGTAGCTGCAATTCTCTTGTGTAAAACCAGACCTAAATAAAGTAAAACAGAT
This sequence comes from Antilocapra americana, assembly GCA_007570785.1. NCBI lineage: Eukaryota > Metazoa > Chordata > Mammalia > Artiodactyla > Antilocapridae > Antilocapra > Antilocapra americana. The sequence goes on along the minus strand of ML660197.1, from coordinate 51,363,815 downwards.
TTCCTCACTACAGGATATCAAATAAGCTAATAGACACAACAAATATCAAGGAAGAGCTAATGGCATGAAGCATGCCCCAAACTGGCATGACTGTGACAATCCTCTGTAAAGAAGAATCTGCAGAATTATTGTTAATAAAGTCCCTATTTTGCAACAGGTTGGTCTCTGTGATAAGGACCTCATTGGTTGCTATAGAGAATGCATTCTGGGAACTTTTCTGGTAGTCCAGTGGTTGAAATTCTGAGCTTTCACTGCAGGGGACCTGATCAGGGATCTAAGGTTCCACATGTCACAGGGCATGGCAAAAAATATACATAAAAATTGATTCAAAAAATCCATGATAAGCAAGCAAGACCAAATTCTTTTTTAAAAAAAGAAAGAAAGAAAAACAACCTTGTGTGTTGCTAACTTTTATGACTTCAGTTTCTAGAAATCTGGCATAAAGTGTATCCTCCAGAGACATTTATTGAATGGAGTTGACAGAAGGACCTAAACCAGAAAGAAATATGGATGAGAATAGGGCTGGAAAAATTCCAGCTTGCATTTGCCTTGTTCTCTGTATGACATTATTCTCAAATCATTGCTTTACGGACTTGGCTGTTCAGCAATTCAGATTTGGATGCTTACAGGAAAGAAACCACAGATACTAAATCAGGAACTGAAATAATCTTCCCAACATTGTTCTGTTTAATCCAAAAGTAAACCAATTTGTCTGTGAAACATCATCACAGGGAATCTGTCAATAGAGCCTTATTGCCTGATATGGGTGAACTGAACTTTACAGATGCTTTAGATTTTGAAGAACAAGTCAGGTGGCCCAGAAAGACAATCTGATTTACTGAAAAAATATAGTTTTAGAATGAAAAATACTTTATTTAAATACTAGCTTTCCTACATACTGATTGTTTTGGCAAAGGGAAATTCACACATTCTTTTCAACTTTAGTTTTTTTGTTTAATATCTATTAAAATGTGGAAATAATAATATATAGAGAGTATGATACTTGAGCATGTTAAACAAGATGATACTCTTGAAGTTCTTAGTGCTGTGTCTACAGTGAATGGATTACAGACAATTGAGTTTCAATAAATGGAGCTAGAGACATTCTAGAATCAGCTTTGGCCTGGAAAAAATAACAAAACTATAAATGTCTTCTCAACAGGGTGATTAGATACTGCATGTCATCAATGTGAAAAACAAAACCAAACATTTTAGGTTCAGGAAGATGTTTAGTCTGAATTCTCTGGTCAGTTTAAATACACAGTCAGTGTTGACAAAAGCATTTAACTGCTATGTAAAACCTACCAGTCCTTATTGGCTAGGCAATTTATTAAATACACCTTCTCATAAAATCCTTAGAAGAATCCTATGAATTATTGTGTTCACAATTGTTTCAGCCCACTATGATGTTTTAGAGAAACAAAAATGCTTGTTTATTTTCTGTGACCAGAACAATCCCAATTTTGACAGTGGATGAGAAGCCGGCATACAAAGTACATTTGGGAGAGTAGTAATTCACTGTGGCTGCAGTAGAGATTTTCAGGGAGAGTGTGGGAAGAGATGTGGATGTAAGAACACAGAGTATTGAATCTGGATAGATTGTAACCAGATTGTGAAGGCAGTAGAAGCCAGGTTCAGGAATGTGCAGTGACTCTTTCAGAGAAGTCATAGCTATTAAGTGACTCTGAACTAGATGAAAACAATATGGGAGTGTTTTTCTCCCAACCATGAATCTGATCATGTTTGTTTGTCCGGGACCTTTGATCAGATTAACCAGATATGCTTCCCAGCTCCCTGTCAAAATTGTACCATTAAGTTGAGGAGTTTTTCTTCCCCTTATCGTTTGGCACATTCTGCAATTTTCTTTTAGAAACAAACCCAAGTTAGTGTTCAGAGCACTGTGCCCTGGAGCTAGGTTACTAGCCTGCCACTCACTAACTATGTGGCCTTATTTAAGTTACCTAACTCTCAACACAAATTTTTTCTCAGTAAAATAGAATGTTGCTTCTTCCCTTTTAAGGGAAGGTAAAATTGCTCACAGAGGCAGAGTGCCTGGCACAAGGTAAATGCTCAAAATAATTAGCTGAAATGTGTATAACTATTATTGCAACCCTGAAATATTTCTAGTTAACCTGGCATATTTTCACAAGACTTCCTCTTGCGACAATTTATCTTCCAGATAAAATTTTCCCTTAATAGTCACTGGATATTGGTTCCAGGACCCCATCCCCTGCACATTCCAAAGACTGCAGATAGCCAAATTTATTTTATGAAACAAAGAAGTACAGGATTACCTTTATCCACAGGTTCCACATCTGCAGACTTAACCAACTGGAGAGCTATTCCCATAGATACAAAGAGTCAATTATAGTCTCTTGGATTTGAACTTTTGTCTCTATGCCCTTGTTCTCATAGTTACTATTTTAAAAAGAGATACCTTCCCATATGCAGAATCTAGAAAAAAGGTGCAGATGAACCTATTTGCAGGGCAGGTATAGAGATGCTGATGTAGAGAATGAATGTGTTGACAAAGGGAGGGAAGGGAAGGGAAAGTTGGATAAATCGGGAGAATGGGATTGGCATACATACACTGTACATGTATGCATGCTGTCACTTTAGTCATATCCGACTCTTTGTGACCATATAGACTGTAGCCAGCCAGGCTCCTCTGTCCTCCTCTGTCTTTTCCAGGATTCTTCAGGGAGAATACTGGAGAAGGTTTCCATGAGCTCCTCTAGGAGATCTTCCCAACCCAGGAATTGAACCTGAATCTCTTATGCCTCCTGCATTGGCAGGCAGGTTCTTTACCGCTGGTCCCACCTGGGAAGCCCCATATATACACTACCATGTGTAAAATAGGTAACTAGTGAGAAGCTGCTGTAGAACACAGGGAGCTTAGCTTAGTGCTCTGTGATGACTTAGAAAGGTAGGATGAGAAGGTGGAAGGAAGGTCCAAGAGGGAGGGGATATGTGTATGCATATGGTTGATTTATTTCATCGTGCAGCAGAAACTAACAACATTGTAAGGTAACTTCACCCCAATTAAAAAAAAAGAGAGATAAATTCACAGAAAGATCACAACTACTAAGCTTTACAAAATTTTAAATTGTAATTTAAATATTTTTGTAATGTTTTGCTTTCCTTTGTCTCAGTATCTCTCCCTTCTGTTATGGGCACATATTTTATCAAATTACTATCATTTCTGTCTCAGAAATTCAAAAATCTGCTAATTTAGGAAACTAACTCAGTGGAAATGCCCCTACAGCTTGTGACAAAGCACAATAACTATAACACAATCTTTAATTTCTAACCCTAAAGCCAAAAACAGCAATTTGATTATTTCTCTGTATCAGAGGCACAGTATTTGCAACAGACCTCTTTGCTATTTTCACCCTGCCATTCCAGATTACCATAACCAGAAATCACATCAGGTCTGCAGGAATATTGTTTCTGTTGTGACATCTCAACTTCCACTTGCTTGGCTCTAACCTGAAAGTAGGACAGTGAGCAGAATTCTCTGGGTAATTGCCTTGCAAACTGTGTGCTCTTTTCCAGAATTAGGGTTGCCAAGTAAAGAATGCTGCTTGCTTCCCAGCTCTACAAGGATGAAGTCACGGGCCTCTGCAGTTGCTGGACTTCAATTCCTCTTGAAAGGAGTTCAGGGCAGAGATCAGGAATGAGGCATTCTGTGCTCTGGGAAAAACTAGTAGAGCAGACCTTCAGAAGGTTAAATATTTTCAGAAAAATAAATTGCATGAACCCAGTTTCTTGTTCTTATTCTCAGAGAAGCACTGCAATCATTAAAGATGTCTGAGCCTCATGACTTTCTACCAAGATGTGTGCTTGAGTGCATGTATCCCCCCTTCATCAAAATAATATATCCATTGACTTCTCCCCCTGCCTCTTTGGAGAAGATCCTCAGAGGTTTCTGAGAGGCTGTCTCCCAAACTATTGTTCTCAGTAAGTCTCAAATAAAATCAAACTCACAACTCCCATCTTGCGCGTTTTTTTGAGATGCCAAGGTCAACGAAAAAGTGAACTGGGCCAGGGAGTAATGGTCAACAGAACTGCATGGCTTTCCATATGTACCTGTAAGTGCCAAAATAAGCTTTCATTCGAATGATTTTGAATAGAAATAGAAATTTAAAAGTGCTTAAAGTAAATAAGTACCCCTGCCTTCATGAACATATTTCACTCTTTTCCTGAAGAGACTTATTGTCCCCAGAAATATCTCTTACTCTTGTCTGTCTGAGTTTGTTGATGGACTCAGCTATCCAGGCTTGTTTGCCTCAGACTAAAGGCTATACTATTGATTTAGAGTCCCTGGGTCTCTTTTAATTTGTTTGTTTATTTAATCTCTCTGCTTACTAGATTTTTCTTTTAGCTTTTCCCTCTTGCTCTTATATCTGGGCTGCTAAGCAGTCCTGTTTACCCCACATACATCCCCACTGCATTTTAACTTGTGCTTCTAATAAATTATTCCATAAGGTGGGTAATTCAGCAACCACTTCCTGTGAGTTATAACAGACAGGGGAACAAAGTAAAAGCCTCAGAATTCTTTTCTTTCTTTCTTCTTCTTCTTCTTTTTTTTTTTTTTTTGAGTAATAGCTGTTTCCTTCTTATACTCATCTCTGTGGTTCAATTCCCACTGTCTCCCACCTGGACAGCTGAGACCGCCTCCCAGCTGATCTCTCTATCTCACTTTCTTCTCTGCAATTCTTTCCTAACAAGGCTGAAAATTCAAATAGGATCATGGTGCTTTCCTACATAAAATACTTTGGAGGCTTTCCACTGATAAACAATCAAATCCAAGCTCTCTGCATGATATTTAAGGTCCTACATGCTCCGGCTCCTTTCTACCTTGAAGATTTACATCTGCGTCACTAGAAACTCATATGCACTAGAAACACTGAAAAGTGTTAGTTTCCCTTAAAATATATAAAGACTTGCCTCATCTCTAAGCCTTCAAGTATAATATAATCTCTGTCTAGAATATTTCTCCTTTTCCCCGCACTGTCTTGACATCTAGGTGCTATTGAGAACACAGCCTGGGGTTTCCTGTCTGTGCATCTGTGATTCTGTGATTTAATTGCCATTTTACTCTTTCTCCTCTTCTGGGCCTTGGGCTTCCTGAAGGCAGATGCTGTACCTGGCAGAGGGAAGCTCTGACCTGCATAGTAGGACTCCAGGGGTCCTTCAGGCTCACATGTACCTCCCACTAGATCTGGGTTGAAAATTCTCAGTCCTGCCAGGCTGCTCTGGACCTCAACACCTCTGCATGATATACAAACACTTCCTTATGGGTAAAGATGTATCACCAGGTTCATGTACCTAAGAGGCTCCAAGTATATTTTTTTTTCCTTTGTTTCTGTCAAGCTTTCATACCTATGAAAGGTTTTGTCAACTGTTAGTGAGCCTCTCTCATAGACCTAAATACTCTTAAGAGGAGGAAATGTGTTTGATTTTACTTTTTTATTATCTGGGTTACAATGTCTATAACATTGTACAATGCCTGACTAGAGTAGGTCCTATTATGAATGCTGCATTTTGTGGGTTTATTTTTTCTCATCTCCCACAAATGCTGTGTTATATGGACAAATGTGCATTGTAATGTCATTTCTGCCCATGATGGGAAGCCAGTGGTTATTTTTTATTCTATTTCCATTGATTTGGCCATATTCTTGATTGATGGTCCTCAAATGGAGCCACAGTTTGAAATACCTGGAGATTATTTAGTAAATAACTTTGACCACTGTTTCTCAGATGTTGATTTGCATAGGAATCACATAGGAATCTGGATAAACTACAGATTCTGATTCATTAGATCTAAGGTGGAGCCTGAGACCTTGTTTATCAGGTGAGCTCCCAGGAGATGGGCATGTTGCTGACTCAGGATCACACTGCATAGTGAGCCCTGAACTCCTGAGTCAGAATCTGCCCCAGGAATTAGACACTTCTAGAAATTTTCTGAGTGACTCTGATAATCAACAGTTGGCATATATATTAAAAAGTGACTGTGCGGTTTCCTCTTGTATCCATCATTTATTTATGCTGCAACATTGTTGAACAACTGGCCATCTATTATGGCAGAGGCTGTGGCTGTATGAGTGAAGGAAGCAGGAATGTTCTTGATCTCTTAAAGCTCATAGTCTAACAACATAAAAACATGTTAAACTCATTCTTACACAGTGAGATAAATGCCAAGAAAAGCATAATCAAGGCATCAATTTGGCAATCAAATGGGAAGATCTGATAGGGGGAAAGATTGAAGGCAGGAAGAGAAGGGGATGACAGAGGACAAGATGGTAGGATGGCATCACTGACTCAATGGACATGAGTTTGACGAAGATCCAACAGATGGGGAAAGACAGGAGAACTGATATGACTGAACAACTGAAAAAACAACAACAACAACAACAACAGGGGAAGATTTACCTATAAGCTAAGATTTGACTGACATAGTTGAATCAACTATGGGATTAACAGAAGAGTTTTTTTTTTTTTTTTTTCTTTTGCTTAAAGAAGACTGAGCAGCAGCAAGAAATGATGTTTTCAAACTGTGGTGCTGAAGACTCTTGAGAGTCCCTTGAGAGTCCGTTGGCCATTTGATGTGAAAAGCTGACTCATTACAAAAGACTCTGATGCTGAGAAAGTTTGAGGGCATGAGGAGAGGGGGATGATGGAGGATGAAATAGTTGGGTGTCAATATGACTCAATGGACATGACTTTGAGCAAGCTTCAGGATGTAGTGAAGGAGAGGGAAACTTAAAGTCCATAGGGTCTCAGAGAGTCAGACATGATTTAGGAATTGAACAACAGCAATAAATAGCATCAGTTCAGTTCAGTCACTCAGTCGTGTCTGACTCTTGGTGACCACATGGACTGCAGAAGGCCAGGCTTCCCTGTCCATCACCAACTCTCCCAGCTTGGTCAAATTCACGTCCATAGATTCGGTGATATCATCCAACCATCTCATCCTCTGTAGTCCCCTTCTCCTCTCACCTTCAATCTTTCCCAACATTAGAGTCTTTTCCAAGGAGTCAGTTCTTCACATGAAGTGGCCAAAGTATTAGAGTTTTAACTTCAGAATCAGTACTTCCAATGAATATTCAGGACTGATTTCCTTTAGGATTGATGGGTTTGATCTCCTTGTGATCCAAGGGATTTTAAAGAGTCTTCTCCAATACATCAGTTGAAAATATCAATTCTTCTGTACTTACCTTTCTTTATAGTCCATCTCTCACACCTATACATGACTACTGGAAAAACCATAGTTTTGAATAGACAGCCCTTTCTTGGCAAAGTAATGTCTCTGCTTTATAATATGCTGTCTATGTTGGTCATAAGCTTTTCTTCCAAGGAGTAAGTGTCTTTTAAATTCATGGCTTCAGTCACCATCTTCAGTGATTTTGGAGCCCAAAAAATAAAGTCTGTCACTATTTCCATTTTTCTTCCATCTATTAGACATGAAGTGATGCAACTGAACATCATGATCTTGGTTTTCTGAATGTTGAGTTTTAAGCCAACTTTTCCACTCTCTTCTTTCACTTTCATCAAGAGGATCTTTAGTTCTTCCTTGCTTTCTGCCATAAGGGTGGAGTCATGTGCATTTCTGAGATTACTGATATTTTTTCCAAGCAATCTTGATTCCAGCTTGTGCTTCACATAGCCCAGCATTTCACATGATGTATTCTGCATAAAAGTAAAATAAGCTGGGTAACAATATACAGCCTTGACACACTCCTTTCCCAATTTGGAAGCAGTCTGTTGTTCCATATCCATTCTAACTGTTGCTTTTGATCTGCATACAAATTTCTCAGGAGGAATGTAAGGTGGTCTGGTATTCCCATCTCTTTCAGAATTTTCAAGTTTATTGTTATCCACACAGTCAAAGGCCTTGGTGCAGTCAATAAAACAGAAGTAAATGTTTTTCTGAAACTCTGTTGCTTTTCCCATGATCCAACAGATGTTGACAATTTGATCTCTGATTCCTCTGCCTTTTCTAAGTCTAGCTTGAACATCTGGATGTTCACAATTTACATACTGTTGAAGCCTGGGTTGGAGAATTTTGAGCATTATTTTGCTAGCCTGTGAGATGAGTCCAATTTTGTGGTAGTTTGAACATTCCTTGGCATTGCCTTTCTTTGGGATTGGAATGAAAACTGACCTTTTCCAGTCCTGTGGCCACTGGTGAGTTTTCCAAATTTGCTGCCACATTGAGCAGCACTTTCAAAGCATCATCTTTTAGGATTTGAATTAGCTCAACTGGAATCTGATCACCTCCAATCTCTCTTTCTCATAGCACTGCTTCCTAATGTTCACTTGACTTTGCATTACATAATGTCTGGCTCTAGGTGAGTGATCACACTATCGTGGTTATCTGCATCAAGAAAGTTTTTTCTGTATAGTTGTTCTGTGTATGCTTGCCACCTCTTTTTAATATCTTCTGCTCCTGTTAGGTCCATACCATTTCTGTCCTTTATTGTGCCCATCTTTCCATGAAATATTCCCTTGGTATCTCTAATTATCTTAAAGAGATCTCTAGTCTTTCCCATTCTATTGTTTTCCTCTATTTCTTTGCACTGATTATTGAGGAAGGCTTTCTTATCTCTCCTTACTATTCTTTGGAACTCTACATTCAAATGTGTATATCTTCCCTTTTCTCTTTTGCCTTTAGCTTCTCTTCTCTTCTCCACTATTTGTAAGGCCTCCTCAGACAACCATTTTGTGTTTTTGCATTTCTTTCTCTTAGGGATGGTCTTGATCACTGCCTCCTATTCAATGTCATGAACCTACATCCCTAGTTCTTCAGGCACTCTATGAGATCTAGTCCCTTGAATCTGTTTGTCACTTCCACTGTATATTTGAGTGGGATTTCATTTAGGTCCTGCCTGAGTGTTCTAGTGGTTTTCCCTGTTTTTTTTCAATTTAAGTCTGAATTTTACAATGAGGAGTTCATGATCTGAGCCACAGTCAGCTTCCAGTCTTGTTTTTGCTGACTTTATAGAGTTCTCCATCTTTGGCTGCAAATAATATAATCAATCTGATTTCACTATTGACCATCTGGTGATATCTATGTATAGTGTCTTCTCTTGTGTTGTTGGAAGAGGCTGTTTGTTATGACGAGTGCATTCTCTTGGGAAAACTCTGTTAGACTTTGTCTTGCTTCATTCTGTATCCCAAGGCCAAATTTGTGTGTTACTCCATGTCTCTATTGACTTCCAACTTTTGCATTCTGTTCCCCTATAATAAAAAGGACATCTTTTTTGGGGGGAAGGTGTTAATGCTAGAAAGTCTTGTAAATATTCATAGAACCATTCAACTTCAGCTTCTTCAGCATTTTGATTCGTGCATAGACTTGGATTACTGTGATATTGAATGGTTTGATTGGAAATGAGCAGAGGTCATTTTGTCATTTTTGAGACTGCACCTGAGAACTGTATTTCAGACTCTTTTGTTGACTGTAAGGGCTATTCCATTTCTTCTAAGGGCTTCTTGCCCACAGTAGTGTATATAATGGTCATCTGAATTAAATTCACCCATTCCAGTCCATTTTATTTCACTGATTCCTAAAATGTCGATGTTCATTCTTGCCATCTCCTTTTTGACCGATTCCAATTTACCTTGATTCATGGACCTAACATTCCAGGTTCCTAAGCAATATTGTTCTTTATAGCATCAGGCTTTACTTCCATCACTAGTCACATCCACAATTAGGTATTGTTTTTTTATTTGGCTCTGTCTCTTTATTCTTTCTGGAGTTATTTCCCCACTCTTCTCCTGTAGCATATTGGGCACCTACTGACCAGGGGAGTTCACCTTTCAGTGTCCTAGCTTTTTGTCTTTTCATACTGTTCATGGTGTTCTCAAGGCAAGAATATTGAGTGGTTTTCCATTCCCTTCTCCAGTGGACCATGTTTTGTCAGAACTCTTCACCATGACGCATCTGTCTTGGGTGGCCCTACATGGCATGGCTTGTATTTTCATTGAGTTAGACAAGGCTATGGTCCATGTGATCAGTATGATTAGTTTTCTATGATTGCAATTTTCATTCTGCATGCCCTCTGATGGATATGGATAAAAGGCTTATGGAAGCTTCCTTATGGGAGAAACTGACTTAGGGGAAACTGGATATTGTTCTGATAGGTGGGGCCATGCTCAGTAAAACTTTAGTCTAATTTTTTGTTGATTGGCAGGGCTGTGTTCCCTCCCTGTTACTTGACCTGAGGACAAACTATGGTGGAGAAAGTGAAGATAATGGTGACCTCCTTCAAAAGGTCCCATGCAGGCACAGCTGCACTCAGTGCCCCGACCCTGCAGCAGGCCACCGCTGACTCACGCCTCCACCAGAGACTCCTGGACACTCATGGCCAAGTCTGGGACAGTCTCTTGTGGGGTCACTGCTCCTTTCTCCTGGGTCCTGGTGCATACAAGGTTTTGTTCGTGCCCTCCAGAGTCTGTTTCCCCAGTCCTGTGTAAGTTCTGGCAGCTCTATTTTGGTGTTAATGGTGACCTCCTCCAACAAAGCTTATGCCACAACCTGGTCTACTGTACCCAGATCCCTTGCCCCTGCAGCAGGCCACTACTGACCCTTACCTCTGCAGAAGACACTCAAGCATTCAAAGGTAGGTCTGACACAATCTCTGTGGGGTCTCCTGGTGCACATAAGGTTTTGTCTGAGCCCTCCAAGTATCTTTGGCATAAGGATAAGCTTTCGCATCCTGGCATGAAGTAGATACAAAGACACCTTGTGTATGCTGAAAATCTTATCAGAGATAATTCACATTCTTATCATTTTATTTCCTTCTCACAAAGGGTGTCTGAGATTTAATATACACTTCTCTCCTTATAAGAGGGAAATTGAGGTTCAAATATAACAAATAACGACTATGATCAAAGAGATTGTGAATTTCAGGGTCAGAGTCATGTCCTAGGTCTTCTGATTCCAGGTCATATTTATATGACATGACCTCAGTAGCCCTTGGTTTCTTCTTCTCTAGAGGAGTAACATGAATTACGTATCTTTGCAGGCCCATTGCAGATTCATTCTGTTACTGACCTGGGTTCTTGACCTTCCTTAATCAATAGAAACTGCTAAGAGGTCAGGCAGGAAATTCATGGAGGCCATTACTGGGGTTCCTGCTGCAGCAGGAGGGAGCAAAAACAAGTAAGAATTTCCCTTGTTCACTTGGAGGCAGGAGTGGACAGCCAGTTCCTTATATGGGATGAGCCCAGGGGCAGATTCAGGGGCAAGGCTGGAGGGATAGTTTAAGTGGTTTGCACCCTTTAGTGATGCTGATGCAGGATGCATGCACAGTACACTATTTTTGCTCCTGGCTTTTCAGAACTGGCAGTTAAGCTTTTGGTCTTTTTATATTTTGTCGTCCATAATTTGCCCCAGTTGCACATGCATGCAGTCATTTTTAGTCCCTTATAGTTTTTTTTTTTTTTTTCCTGTCATTTTGTTGCTCAAGGAGACATTTATCCAGATGCAAGCACTTCAGCAATGGCCCCAGGTCCCAGGTGCCAGTCTGTCTTAATTTTATAGGGTGTACAGATTTGGTAGTAAATGGAAAGATGTTCTTCCACCCTAAATGGCAGTTTCCTCTATATATACAGAAAGTGAATGTGATTGGCATTAATTCTTATAATCCCCTACACTGAAATGAATCAACCATGTGCCACTACTGTTTCCATATAAGAAAAATTCACACAATCTCTTTAAAAAGACTAAACAAAAATCTTTCAAGATTGCATTGTAATATAATATTTAAAACTGACCCTTAACATTCCCAGAAGTTAAACATCTTTCTCCAGCTCCTAAAGATTTCACATACTATTTTCACCTTTGATATGCTTTTCAGGGATGGGTTTATGTAATCCCATTAACTAGTGCCAGGCTGGATGTGAAATGCTGGACTGGGCTGGAAAATTCATAAGCTGGAATCAAAATTGCTGAGAGAAATATCAACAACCTCAGATATGCAGATGGTAACACTCTAAGGGCAGAAAATGAAGAGGAACTAAAGAGCTCTTTGATCAGGGTGAAAAATGAGTGTGAAAATGCTGGCTTAAAATTCAGCATTCAAAAAATGAAGATCATGGTATCTGATCCCATCACGTCATGGCATATAGATGGGGAAATAATGGAAACAGTGACAGACTTTATTTTGGGGGGCTCCAAAATCACTGTGGATGGTAACTGGAGTCCAGAAATTAAAAGATGCTTCCTCCCCCTGGAAGAAAAGCTATGACAAGCCTAGATAGCTTGTTAAAAAGCAGAGACATTGCTTTGCTTACAAAGGTCTATATACTCAAAGCTATGGCTTTTCCAGTAGTCATGTATGGATATGAGAGTTGAACTATAAAGAAGGGTGACAACTGAAGAATTGATGCTAAGACAGAGTAAAAAAATATCCATCAGAAACCCAGGAAGTGTCACAACTTTTATCAAATTTCAGAAATCAGCAAGATGTGCAAGTTACATCAGACACATTGGAAAGTCACCCAATGGGAACACTAGATTTGTGGGCAGGGGGTAGAAGAGGCCTATGGAGCCTCTTGAGAGTGAACATAAAGGAAAACTGTAATTCAGGGTAATGGGACTTCAACATCAGGTAGTATGGGCTAGCCACGTGGAGCATGGTTCCAGGTCATTCTGGCCCATAAAAAAGTAGAAGTCCGAGCAAAGATTCAAGAAGTTTCTGATAAAGTGATAACTATTCAGCTCTTTTGTGTGGAGTTCAGGATTAAGACTTTGAACCTAAAAAAAACCCCAACAAATAGACCTTCTAGGAACAACCCAGAATCTCTGTCATAGCTGATCCAAAGAACTTGTGGAAAGATGAGCACTAAAATACACTTCTTGGGGTTTGGTTACATTGAAAAGGACCAAAAAGCAAAACACAAAGATAAGGTTAAAAGAACAAGCAAACCCAGTGGGTAGCAAGGAAGACAGTGGTAAAATTCCAAGTTGCTGGACTTAGTTCCCTTCCTTTGTGCCTTGCAGAAGCTGGGCAGAACTCTGCACCCAACGAGGACAATGAGGACTTCTGGCAGTTAGAGTGAGTGGGACTCCAAGGCAGAGAAAAAGGCTGGATGTTATAAAGGCAATCATAAGTTAGAGAGCAGAGAGCTGAGTCCAACAGGTCAGCATCAGGAGCAAGGCATGCTGGCATTTAGGGCAGCACTGAACATGCTATTGAGGGCAGAGGCCTCAGCAGGGCACATCCAGTAATAGGTATGAGTTCTCTAACACCTGAAAGTAAGAATAATGAACTGATTCACAGAGTATTCATTTGTAACAGGACTAGAGGGTGCAAACACAGAGGGAGATTTCAAGGCATGGACAGTAATTTCCCCGAATTATATTTTCACAGGCTTTCAGACTGATTTTGCCACTTCATAAAAATCGGTGGAACAGAGCATAATCTCCTGTCTCTCCCTGTGTATCTTCTTCATTCTTAGACCATTAACAGAGAGAGGAATGCCTGAATGCTTCCTTTAACCAATAACTTAGGAATGTGTCTTTGTACCATCATCCCCTCCTGTTTTTAACAGGTCATTGATTTGGACCAAAAGATTCAATAGGGTCGGTCTGCATGGATTCCTTTTAACCTAAACTTTATATTTTTTAAAAGCTTAATTGTGATCTTTTGAAGTCCTCAATTAAAGGTTTAAAGAAATAATGAATATCTTGAGATGTCTGTCTGCCCTAGATTTCTTTGCAAATGAGAGAACTATACTTTTCTTCTCAACCACAGGGAATAACCACAATGCTGCTTTTGCTTTTGTTCGCTGCTCTTCTTCCTCTCCAGTAGCTTCCATATTCCTTCTTCCTCATCCTCTGCTCTTTCACTCCCCAGCTCTGAAGCCTGCTCTGACCACCATCTGACCCCTTGCTTTCTTCTTCTTTTGTTCAGCAAGAGCACTGATCCTTTGTAGTAAAAGCAAATAAAAAATAAAATTCTATAGTCCATAGATGTTCCAAGTCCTGCAGAGAGAATGTGCATGTGGTTGACACTGAGGTGACTTGGGAGCCTTTGCAGAGAGTTGAAGCAGTCATCCTCTTTGAAGTGGTTCACCTTAAGTGTTACCTTTCCATTGCAAAATTTCCATTCAAAGGGATTGTAGGGACTGAAACACATGTCTGTGTGAAATCTTAATGATAGCCATGTCTCAGCACAGAGTGGGTTCACTGTGCCAAAACTGCTTTGGTGCCCTTTCTTTGCCCACAGACAACTCCATGGTGTTTCACCACAGATTCTATTCACTATTTCCTTCCATAAAGCAAGTCCCTTAAGATCAAGGGCTGTGCCATTTATGCATTCATTCAATTTTACATTCAACAAACACTCACAAAGTGTTTCCAATGCCTGGTATTCTATCATTTGCTGGGGATGCAGTTATCACTAAACCATAGGCAGTTCTTGGCCACTGGAACCTGTGCAGTCTTCCTGGGAAGACAGATATTTATTCAATTATCACATGAATAAATATTCAACTATGGAATTGTGAGCACATAGGGCTATGTGTATAATCTGAAGTATTTAGAGAGATTAATATTTTCCTGTATAATAGCAACTTATCTGAGGTCTAAGGTTTAAGTAGAAATTACCTTGGTAAAAAAAGACAGAGAAGGTAATAACATTGGAGGACCAAGTAGGAGGCCTGTGGAGATATGGCTCATGCACCTCAAATCAATACAGCTTGTATTGTGAAAATTATTGAACAATATTTGGCATTTATGGTCTTCATACACTAAAGGCCCGAATCCAAGGTTCAAACCCACCATAAGAGCCAAATGCTCCTCCACATTTAGAATCATCTTCAAGGCAGCTCAACATCTCTTGCTAAAGCCCATAGAAATTTAAAAAGCATCCTGTGTTTTAATGCAATTGATGGGTCAGTGGAGTAGACATTGGTATCAAGTGAGCTTGAAAACCATGGTGATGTCTCAGCTTTCAACCTCTGGGGGAAAGAGGGAAAAAACAATCCCTAGAAATTGATTCCCAGAGTGAATTCTCATAAATCCATGTGCTAAGTGGTCATTCATCTATTCAATATTTAGTCTTAGCCCATCTTTATGTTTGTCCCTCATTGTGTGTTTAAGTCTGTGTGTTTTCCCACAGAACAGTTCTGCAGATCTATGGAACAGTTATTTTGTGGCTATAAACAGCAGCTTACAAAAAAATAGGGACAAAGATGGCAGAGGAGCAGGTGGATGTAGAGTACATCTCTCTGTGGATACATCAGGAATACACCTTCAGACACAGAGATGCATGCAGAATACCAGTTCAGAGTGGACAGGAGCACCTGACCAAAGGAAAAGAGTATATAGAATCATGCAAAACTTGGTAGGGCAAAAGAACTAGAGGGGAAAACAGAAGTGTTCGTAGGACTAGACCTGCCCTCAGCGAGTGGGAGAACTGAAGCAGGGACCCAATCCCCACATCAGGGCAACTGTCTGAGTCAGAGGAGAAACATTTAAGGCTGATCTGTGGCAGCCTGAGTGGAACTCATTCAGTTCCACTCAGACAGTCTTTGCCACAGCCGTACATACCCAAGACAGGGACGCAGGTTCCCTGGAAGGCATAGTAGCTAAGAGCTGGAGCTTAGGGATTGTGGAGCAATCCCAGGATGAGGGCTGCTGTTGACTGCAGATCAAGGGGATGTGAGGGAGGAGATAGTGGTGGGGAATGGCTGTGGAGGAAAGTCGGGCAGTTGAGGAAGCAAGGAGATACTGCTGAGTCACGTGTAGCGGGTGGAGCCATCTCCATAGCCTTTCTCTCCCCACATGCCAGCATCGGCAGCTGAACAATAGAGAGACTGGCCCATCAAACGTCTGATGCACTGAATACAGAGTAGGACCACACCCAGGGTGCTCCTTTAAGTGACTGATGCACTGATCTACAGAGTAGGACCCGAGACAAGGGAGCCTCATTATATGCCTGCCTCCCCAAACAACAGAGAAGGACCCCAGGCAACAGAGCCCTCTAAGTTCCTGAATAGGTGGAGCTACAGAGAAAGACTGGCCAAAGAGGCTTCCTGATTGCCAAGTACAAGAGGCTCAAAAAAAGACACTGATAGGGCCATAACTCCTGGGGTGGAGGCAGTCCATGTCCCAGCACACTTGGTGCCACTCGAGTCACCACAAGCCAAACATCTGTACCACCTTCATGCTCAACTCTTACTGGGGCAGAGCTGTCACAGGCAAAAAAAAAAAAAAAAATATAT
>ML660197.1:51330836-51347479 GCA_007570785.1 Antilocapra americana | reverse complement strand
TGTCCAACTCTTTGTGACCCTGTAGACTATGGCCTGCCAGGCTTCTCTGTCAGAGAGAAGGGGTCTCCTGGCAAGAATACTGAAACGTATTGGCCAATACTGGTTGCCATATTCTTTAGGGCACTATATTTCCTGCTGCCCTATCCACCAACTCCCTTGAGTACCTGGTGCTGCCAGAACCCCTGCAATCCAAGCAGCTGAACCACCTCCACACCTGGCCCTCACAGGGGAAAACCCAAGTCCTCCAGGGCAGCCTCAGGAGCAATCCGCAGTGGATGACTCACATTCAGAGGTGGAAATAAAAACTGCAATTGAAACCCATGGGCAGTGTGGCTAAGGAAGAAGACTCAAAACCTTCCCACCAGCTATACAAGCTGCAGATTAAATCCACATGATCAACTAGGCCGACTCTGTTTCTATGGAATATATAAAAGGATGTTGAGAACTCCCACAAAATAAAACGCACTAGTTCTGATAGCTATGGGCATTGGAGGCAAGAACACACAAGAGTAGGACCAGATCAGAACCTGAGCTGTCCCCATGGCAGGTCCAGAGATTGGCACAGTGTTGGAGGGCATCCTAGGGAGGCAAGGTAGACTGTGACTCCTAGTGAAGAAAAGTACTCTGACAACAGTGACTCAAGAAAAACATTTATTATTCTTATGTTTCGACTTGTTTATAGAGTTTTTTAGACTTTTTTGTTTTCCTTTTATTCCTCCTCTGTTATAGTTGTCAATTTTATTGGCACTATGAATTCTAATTAAGCTTTTGAGTGTTTTTTTTTTTTTTTCCAATCAGTCACATTTATTATTGTTGTTATAAACCTCTGTTTCTATATTGGCCTCTTACTATTCTGTGGAGTTTTCCTTTTTTCTCTTTCTTTCTACATTTATTCCCTTGTTTGCTTTTTCTACTGTTCTTTCCCCCTTGCAGTTAATCTTTAATGTATATGTCTTCTTTATCTACTTCTTTCTTTTTTATCTACTTCTAACTTTTCATATCTATTCTTTCTTTTCCTCTCAAAATATTTGTTAGTTTTATTTTCATTGTTTTATTCCCCATTTGGCACTTTGTTTAATTTTGTTTTTCAGTTTGTGCTTTAGTTAGTTTTGTTCTTAACTGGTAGATATAATTTTTGGTTTCCTTTGTTCACTGAATCAATCTATTGTAGTTTATTTTCGTTGGACTGTTTTGATTTTGCTTATGGGTGTTTATGTATATGTATATATTCAGTTATACTTTTTATTATGGTCATAAACTTCTGTCTCTATGTTCAGTGTTTGAAATTCTGTGGAATTTTTCTTTTTTTTCTCTCCCTTTTTTAAATTTTATTTTCAAACCTATTATTATTTTTTCTACATTTATTCCTTTCTTTGCTTTTCTTACTGTTCTTTTCCCCTTGAAGCTACCTTTAATGTATATAAATTTTCTTTTTCTACCTTAATTTAATTTTGTATATCTATTCTTTCTTTCCTTTCCTCTCAACATATTTGTTAGTTTTATTTTCATTGCTTTATTCCCCAATTGGCAAACTGGCACCTTTTAGTTTGCACTATAGTTAGTTTTGTTCTTAACTGGTAGATATAATTTTTGATTTCCTTTGTTCAGTATATCCATCTATTGTACTTCATTTTTGTTAGACTGTTTTGATTTTGCTTATGGGTGTATATATATATATATATATACTTAGTCATATTTTACTTTTGTTATAAATCTCTGACTCTACATTGGGCTTTTGCAGTTCTGTGGAATTTTCCTCTTTTTATTTTCTCTTTTTTAACGTTTTTAATTTTTAAAAATCTAGTATATTTTTCTACATTTATTCCTTTGTTTACCTTCCCTATTGTTTTTTCTTTTCCCCTTGCAGTTAATCTTTAATGCACACACACACACACACACACACACACACATATATATATATCTTCTTCACCTACCTCTGTTTAACTTTGCATATCTATTCTTTCTTTCTTTTCTCTCTTTCCTTTCCTCCAACATATTTGTTAGTTTTATTTCCATTGCTTTATTCCCCACTTGGCACCTTGCTTTATTTATTTATTTTTTCCAGTTTGTGCTTTAGTTAGTTTTGTTTTTAAATGTTAAATCTAACTCTTTTATTTCCTTTGTTCACTGGGTCAATCTACTGTGCTTTTTTAGTGGGGCTATTATGGGTGCAATGTATATGTGTATATTCCATTATTTTAATTATTATTTGCCTGATTTTGTAACTGCTGTTTGTTTTTGGTTGATCTTTGGTTTCTCATTTCTGGGTATTTATTTTAATCTCACTTAATGCCATAACAACCACTTGTGGAATCTTCGTTCCTGACCAGAATGAATCAGGTCAGAAATAAACTGAACCAGGAAGAAATAGAAATTATGAGCAACTCAAGTACAAGCACTAAAATTGAATCAGCAATCAAAAAATCTCCCCCAAAAAACAGCCCAGAAAGAAATGGCTTCACATGCGAATTCTATCAAACATTTAGAGATCTAATGCCTATCCTTCTAAAACTCTTTAAAAAGATTACAGAGGAGAGAGCACTTCCAAACTCATTCTATGAGACCACCCGTCACCTTGATATCAAAATCAGACAATGACAACACACAATAAAAGAAAACTACAGGCCAATATCACTGATGAACATAGAAGCAAAAATCCTCAAGAAAATATTAGCAAACAGAATTCAGCAACACATCCAAAAGTTCATACACCATGATTAAGTTGTTTATTCTTGGGATGCAAGGATTCTTCAACATACACAAATCAATCAATGTGATACTCCTTATTAACAAATTGAAAGATAAAAGCCATATTATAATCTCAATAGATGCATAAAAAATCTTTGACAAAATTCAGCACCCATTTATGATGAAAACTCTTCAAAAATTGGGCATAGAAGGAACCTACCTCAACATAGTGAAGGCCATATATGACAAGCCTACAGCAAACAATATTCTCAATGGTGAAAAGTGAAAGCATTCCCCCTAAGATCAGGAACAAGACAAGGGTGCCCACTTTCCCCTCTATCATTCAACATAGTTCTGGAAGTTCTAGCTATGACAATCAAAGAAGAAAAAGAAATAAAAGGAATCAAGGTTGGAAAAGAAGAAGTAAGGCTCTCACTGTTTGCAGATGACATGATATCGTATATAGAAAACCCTAAAGATTGTATCAGAAAATTACTAGAGCTAATTAGTGAATTTAGCAAAGTTGCAGGATATGAAATGAAAACACAGAAATGACTTGCGTTTCTATATACTAACACTGAAAAATCAGATAAAGAAATGAAGGAATGAATCCCATTCACCATTGCTTCATAAAGAAATAAACTTACCTAAGGAGACAAAAGAACTGTACACAGAAAATTATAAGACACTAATGAAGACATCAATGACAGCATAAACAAATTCCATGTTCCTGGGTAGGAAGAATCAATATTGTAGAGATGACTATATTACCTAATACAGTCTACAGATTCAACTCAATCCCTACCAAATTACCAATGATATTTTTCACAGAGCTAGAACAAAAAATTTCACAATTCATATGAAAACACAAAAGACCCTAAATAGCCAAAGCAGTCTTGAGAAAGAGGAATGGAGCTGGAAGGATCAACTTTCCTGACTTCAGATTATACTACAAAGCTACAGTCATCAAGACAGTTGTGGTACTGGCACAAAAACAGAGATATAGAACAATGCAATAAGAAATTAAGTCCAAAAATAAACCCTTCCACCTATGGGTACCTTATTTTTGACAAAAGAGGCAAGAATACACAATGGAGCAAAGACAGCCTCTTCAATAAATGGTGCTGGGAAAACTTGACAGCTACATGTAAAAGAATTAAATTAGAACACTTCCTAACACCATACACAAAGATAAACTCAAAATAGTTCAAAGACCTAAATGTAAGACCATAAACTATAAAACTGTTACAGAAAAACATTGGCAGAACACTTGATGACATAAATCAAAGGAAGATCCTCTATGATCCACCTCCTAAAGTAACAGAAATAAAAAAAAAAAAGTAAATAAGTGGGGCCTGATTAAACTTAAAAGATTTTGCACAGCAAATGAAACTATAGGCAAAGTGAAAAGATAACCCTCAGAATGAGAGAAAATAATAGAAAATGAAACAATTGACAAAGGATTAATTCCAAAATATACAAGCAGTTCATACAACTCAATATCAGAAAAACAACCCAATCAAAGAGTAGGAAAAAGACCTAAACAGACATTCCTCCAAAGAAGACATACAGATGGCTAACAAAGACATGAAAAGTTGCTCAACATTGCTCATTATGCACATCAAAACTACAATGAGATATCATCTCACACTGGTCAGAATGGCCATCATCAAAACATCTAAAAACAATAAATGCTGGAGAGGGTATGGAGAAAAGGAAATTCTCTTGCACTGTTGGTGGGAATGTAAACTGATACAGCATATATGGAAGACAGTATAGAGATTCCTTAAAAAACTAAGAATAGACCACCATATGACCCAGCAATCCCACTCTTGGGCGTATACCCTGAGGAAACCAAAACTGAAAAAATACACATGTATCCCATTGTTCATTGTAGCACTATTTACAGTAGCTAGAACATGGAAACAACCTAGATGTCCACTGAGAGATGAATTGATAAATAAGTTATGGTATATATACACAATGGAATATTACTCAGTCATAAAAAGGAACACCTTTGAGTCAGTTCTAATGAGGTGGATGAACCTAGAATCTATTATATAGAGTGAAGTAAGTCAGAAAGAGAAAGACAAATATTGTATTCTAATGCAGGTACATGGAATCTAGAAAAATAGTACTGAAAAATTTATTTACAGGGCAGCAATGGAGAAACAGACATGGAGAATAAACTTGTGGACATGGAGAGAGGGGAGGAGATGGTAAGATGTATTAAAAGAATAACATGGAAACTTACATTATCATATGTAAAATAGATAGCCAATGGAAATTTTCTGTATGGCTCAAGAAACTCAAACAGGGGCTCTGTATCAACCTAGAGGGGTGGGGTAAGAGGGAGATGGGAGGAAAATTCAAAAGGGAGGGGATATATGTATACCTATGCCTGATTCATGTTGAAGTTTGACAGAAAACAACAAAATTATGTAAAGCAATTATCCTTCAATTAAAAAAATGGAGGGAAGGGGGAAGGAAGGGGGTTCTAGAGGGGGAGCATATGTAAACCCATGGCGATATCATGTCATTGTATGGCAAAACTAATTAAAAAAGAAAAAACAAAGTAGGGACGGATCCAAGGTCAGATACAAGAACAGGAGCTGGGGTGACAGAAAAGTACAAAAGAAAAGCTCATAATTCAGCAAATGGCTTTTTGGTAAACTAATTTTCCAACCAATCAGCTAGAACTGCCTTGTGCATCATCTTCAGTGTTATCATTCTGATAAATCAATGGAAGGGTGGATGAAGGATGCTAACGGGGTAGATGAGCCATGGAAAGAGCAGACGGTAAACATTAAGAGCAAGGAACATCAGTTATGTTACTGTACTATTATTAATAGTATGGATGAAAAACAATGCTAGTTTATACCAACTTGGAAGAAATGGAGAGGAGTGAATTGATTCAATAAACATTTAGGTGGTAAAATTGACAGAGCTTAATCATGTATGAGATGTGACAGTAACACAGATGTGTAAAGCTTGGTTGTACCTAGATGGATGAAAAGAGAGAACAGTGGAAATATAAACCTGTGTGAATGGAAAGTGAAAGTCACTCAGTGGTGTCCAGTTCTTTGTGATCTCCATGGAATTCTCCAGACCAGAATACTGGAGTGGGTAGCTGTTCCCTTTTCCAGGGGATCTTCCCAACCCAGGAATCCAACTAGAGTCTCCTGCATTGCAAATGCATTCTTTACCAACTAGCTATCAGGGAAACCCATTGTGAATGGAAGAGAGCATTAGTTTGGTTAAGCAGGTGTGGTTTTGAAACATTCAAGAATGGATAGCTTGTATAACTAGATCAAGAGCTCAGAGAAGAACCTGGTTTAGAAATATGCATTTGGGTATCATCCACATATAAATAGTATATTTGTCTTCTAGGGCTTCCACAACAGAATACTGCAGCCTCAGTGGCTTAAACTACAGAATTTTATTTTTTCATAGTTGCAGAGACTAGAAGTCACATAGCTTTTAGAGTACATTTTCTAAAACCAGCTTTTCATAAGTCAATTCCAAATCTTTCCGTCACTTTATCCTGAACCATACTAAGATGGTATTTGAGAGAGTGGTAGAAGGAAGACTGGATAATGTGCACATCACTGTCTGCAATGAAAGAGAAAATAAGTCAAAAATGTTTAAATAGATGTTCAGAGTGAGATTGAGAACCACTTCTCAGACATTTGTTTATTTATCTGATCTTGCATCATACTGTCTGTCATTCTTCTTCAAGACAGACCTCTAAAAAGGTCAAAATTCAGTGCATTGGCTATGCAAAATATTACCATATAGAATCAGTTTTCAAGGAATAGGGGATAACTGTGCATCAGGAGACAAAAGTGTGCACCACACAGACCAGAATTACTGACTGGCTGCAGGGCTATGAAATATAAAAAGACAACAATCATCTTTTAGGTGCTCAGTTCCTAAAAGGTGATCTACCTCGAATAAGCACAGCTTCAGTGACAGAAAGCTCCTTCTTCTATGTCTCCTTTGTATTCCTCCTTTAAGTCAGTCAGAAAGTAGGGGCTGTGAAGTTTGGGAAATATGAATAGTCCTAGTCCTTCCACATAGTGAGCTCTTGCTAATATTTATTGAAGTGACTACAAGAGTCGAGTTGCTGGGGATGACAAGTCTTCCTGGGACTTGAGATAAGTCTCTCTTTGGGCCTTAGAAAGCATCACTATGAACAAAACTAGTGGAGGTGATGGAATTCCAGTTGAGCTATTTCACATCCTAAAAGATGATGCTGTGAAAGTGCTGCACTCAATATGCCAGCAAATTTGGAAAACTCAACAGTGGCCACAGGACTGGAAAAAGTCAGTTTTGATTCCAATCCCAAAGAAAGGCAATGTCAAACAATGCTCAAACTATCACACAATTGCACTCATCTCACACGCTAGTAAAGTAAAGTAATGCTTAAAATTCTCCAAGTCAGGCTTCAGCAACATGTGAACCATGAAATTCCAGACGTTTAAGCTGATTTTAGAAAAGGCAGAGGAACCAGAGATCAAACTGCCAACATCTGCTGGATCATTGAAAAAAGCAAAAGAGTTCTGGAAAAATATTGATTTCTGCTTTATTGACTATGCCAAAGCTTTTGATTGTGTGGATCACAATAAACTGTGGAAAATTCTGATGGAGATGGGAATACCAGACCACCTGACCTGTCTCTTGAGAAACCTGTATGCAGGTCAGGAAATAACAGTGCGACCTGGACATGGAACAACAAACTGGGTCCAAACAGGAAAAGGACTACATCAAGGCTGTATATTGTCATCCTGCTTATTTAACTTATATGCAGAGTACATCATGAGAAAGGCTAGGCTGGTAGAAGCACAAGCTGAAACCAAGATTGCAGGGAGAAATAACAATAAATTCAGATATGCAGATGACACCACCTTTATGGCAGAAAGTGTAGAGGAACTAAAAAGCCTCTTGATGAAAGTGAAAGAGGAGAGTGAAAAAGATTGGCTTAAAGCTCAACATTCAGAAAACTAGGATCATGGCATCTGGTGCCATCACTTCTTGGGATATAGATGGGGAAACAGTGAGAACATTGTCAGACATCATTGCAGATGGTGATTGCAGCCATGAAATTAAAAGACACTTGCTCCTTTGAAGGAAAGTTATGACCAACCTAGATAGCATATTAAAAAGCAGAGACATTACTTTGCCAACAAAAGTCCATCTAGTCAAGGCTATGGTTTTTCCAGTGGTCATGTATGGATGTGAGATTTGGATGGTGAAGAATGCTTAGCACTGAAGTATTGATGCTTTTGAACTGTGATGTTGGAGAAGACTCTTGAGAGCTCCTTGGACTGCAAGGAAATCCAACCAGTCCATCCTAAAGGAGATTAGTCTGGGTGTTCATTGGAAGGACTTATGTTGAAGCTGAAACTCCAATAGTTTGGCCACCTCATGCAAAAAGTTGACTCATTGGAGAAGACCCTGATGCTGGGAAGGATTGGGGGCAGGAGGAGACAGGGATGACAGAAGATGAGATGGCTGGATGGCATCACCGACTGGATGGACATGGGTTTGGGTAAACTCCAGGAGTTGCTGATAAACAGGAAGGCCTGGCATGCTGTGATTCATGGGGTCACAAAGAGCCAGACACGACTGAATGATTGAACTGAACTTGCTCTGAATCTCCATTTGCCTCTCTTTAACAGATTATATGGAGAGATAATGAGCTAATCTCTAAAATTCCCTCCAAATCCAAGATTTTATGACCCACAGATGCTACATGTCTGCCCATGCTGAAAGAGTTAGCTGTTGTCTGTGAGCAATTTTGCTGTGGTGACCAAAAAAGGTCCTGAAGATAATTCCAGGGATATCCTCACCATGACAACCATTGATTGTAATGTATTTGATGAGCTGATTTGCTAGGCAAGTGAACTAAGGGTGTTTGAGAAATTAGGTGATAAGCCAAAATAGACACAGAAATCGACCACTTCTCTTTGTTCTCAGGAGCCCAGGTGGTTTTAGTGCTTTTTAATTCTCCTTGATGTTGTTACAAAAATATGAATCCCTCTTTCTTCAAGCCTTACTCTCACTTTCCCCAAAATAAGAAAACAACTCTAATATCTGAATTTACCTTAGTTCTACTGCCATCTTTGCTGATAATAAAACTTCTCTTATTTAATTTGGACAGACTGAAGTCTATGTTAAAAAAATAAATAAAAATGCAAAATAGCCAAGATTTTCAAGACTTAGAGTGTCACCTCAGTAGCTTAACACTGATTTCTCTTGAATGTAAATTGATTATGCACAGGCTTAAATGCTCAGAGGTCCATGGAAATAACTCCATTTTTGCCTCTAGCCATTTTCTCTCAGTTATGGATGTGCTATTTTAGCAAATTAGCTGAAAAATGTTGTGTTTGCAGTTTCTTCAACCTGTTTCACAGCCTTTTTTTTTTCCACGTTTGGTTGGAAGATATCCAAGTGGTTCAAGACACAAATAAATAATAAATAAAAAAATAAAATCCATAAACAATGAACAAACAAAAAATAAAATGCAAATTAGCAAGCTGGAAATGGAGGATGATTCCTCAATATCCACATAGCTTCTTATACACCTTACCTTTGTACTACTCTGATTTAACATTTCTTCAGTGACTTTTTAGGTTCTGTTTTAACATCTGTAAAAAATACTCTTATTCATGTATTTCCCTGTGTATTTGTTAACAGTGCTACAACAAACATTGGGGTACATGTAGTCGTTTGAATCATCATTTTCTCCAGATATATGCCCAGGAGTAAAATCGTTGGATCATAAGCTAGCTCTATGTTTAGTTTCTTAAGGAACCTATCTACTGTTTTCTGTAGTGACTGCACTAATTTGAATTCTCATAGAAAGTGTAGGAGGGTTTCCTTTACTCCACACTTTACAACATTTATTGTTTGTAGACTTTTGATGATAACTATTCTGACTGGTGTGAGGTGGTAAGTCATCGTAGTTTTGATTTGTAGTTCTCTAATGATTAGCAATGTTGAGCTTCTCTTCATGTGCCTCTTGGCCATCTGCATGTCTTCTTCAGAGAAATGTCTGCTTAGGTCCATCATTTTCTGCCATTTAACTGCTACCAGTTGAAAGAGAAATATCATTTTATGTGTCCATGGAGAAATAAATTAATAGATTTATAGGTAAAATAAATTGAAATACCCATTTTCCTTCTCTGTCTTTAGATTGTTTTTTCTGCCTCTGCTATTCACCGTTATGGCAAAAAGTGAAATGAAAGTGAAGTTGTTTCGTCATGTGTGACTCTTTGCAATCCTGTGGACTATAGCCTACCAAGTTCCCCACATGGGATTTTCCAGGCAAGAATACTGGAGTGGGTTGCCGTTTCCTTCTCCAGGAGATCTTCCCAACCCAGGGATTGAACCCAGGTCTCCCGCATTGTAAACAGACACTTTACCGTCTGAGCCACCAGGAAAGTCTACAAAATCTGCACATTAAATCGTTAAGCAATGAACACACAGGATGTGTTAGATTGCCATCTAAATCAGCCACATGTTTTACAAGCACTGTTTTTAACATTTGGCAGATTCAGATTATATCCAATTCAATATCCTACTGGTATTTATGATAGGCAGTTTGGGACCTTATTTGTACCTAGACTTCTCTGGTGGCTCAGACGGTAAAAGTGTCTGTCTACAATGTGGGAAACCCGGGTTTGATCCCTGGGTTGGAAAGATCCCTGGAAAAGGAAATGGCAACCCACTCCAGTACTCGTGCCTGGAGAATCCCATGGATGAAGGAGCCTGATAGGCTGCGATGCCTGGAGTCGCAAAGAGTAGGACACGACTGAGAGACTTCACTTTCACTTTCACCTGCCATTATCGACTATTCCATCTATACCTGTAATGTGCTTCCTGAAATTGTTCCAGTTTGATGATTCAGCACCTTTTGTGTGAAGCCTCAGAAATTATAGACACTTGATTATTTGGGTTTCATTCAATGTATAAAAATCTGACTAACCAAGGATTATGCTGTGGGCATCTATCATCTGTTCTGATTGATTGATGGTCTTTAAATAAGTGATTCAATGTACATTGATTTTTAGATTCCAGGTTTATGGGTAGATTAGGATATATAAATGAACAGGGCATGATCTGTTTAAACAGCCTGACATCTCTTGATTGACTCACAACCCGGATACTGCAGGAGGCAGAAAAGGACCCCTAAATGAATAGGTGGTTAGCAGAAAGGTATACCTTGTTATGAGAAGGAGGAAAAAGTTACCCAAGCCAAAAATACAGAGAAATGGATTTCAAAAAGCTGCAACGAATATGAAAAGGGAGGAAGAGAGGGGCAGATGCTCATGGTGGAGTCTGATGCAAATAATTCCTGATATAGAGAATCAGACTATTACCCTCTGTGATGATTATGAATAGAAGTAGAGATTATAAATACATATTTCCTTAATTAGGCAGGAGAATGCTAGTCAATCATGTGTCATTCTCCAGTCATAGACAAAGATCAGAGAAAAATAAAAACAACTCTTGTGGAGGTTATTCTGTGAAAAAACCTCCCAGCTCATATCCCACTAGACAAAACGTATTTCTCTAAGTATCCTCATGCTCCATTGAAAGCTGTTACCAAGGACATTAGAAGAGAAAAAACTTGTACTATTTAATAAGACCCACTGGGCACAGTAGCCCAATCAAATTTGAACTTTGTTGTGCAGCGTTTTTGAGGAATGTGATTCCTAAAGACAGCCATACACAGTTTAATGAAGCAAATATGTGTCCTTCAAGTACCTCATCTGAAAGCTAGTATTATATCTTCTTGACTCTGATAAGATCCTCTTCCTTTGGTCATGACCAATTACTTTCAGGAAGGAAATCTTTCCTTGTACTGAATAGCAGTATGAAATGCCTGCTATCATTCAAACATTATTTTTTTATGTATCAGATCAATAATTGTAACAGGAAAGGGCATGTTAGGGTAACTGCTTTGAGGGAAAGACTGAGTGAAGATCTAGGAGAAAGAGCTCATAAACTCTTCTTTTCTCCTTCTCTGCTGCTTACCTGACAAGTGTCTACAGGGAAAATGCTAATTCCCACTTTCCTTTAGGTGACTCTTGGAGAGTCACAGATAATGGAGCATGCTCTTTACCATTCTGTTATTACTAGACTTGTTAAACATGTCAGTGTACTTCTGGACACACAGTATTTTCTACACACTTCTCTTATTTTCTACCCACTTCTCTTATTACTGGAGAACATGAGGTATAGCGGATTCCAACATACCAAATACTGAGCTTATGTTTTAAGGCAAATATAATCCAAACATTCTTAAAGACAAGATATTATTTTTATTTCCTGGAAAATATGAAACAAAGGCTAAATCCATTTGAGGGGAGAAGTATTGGTGTCTATGTGTATGCATATTTCCAGTAGAAGAGAAGTTGAATGTCTTCACCTTTTAGTCTGACCTCAGAGATAAGGAAATTCTACAACATGGAATTTATTTAGCCTCAGGACAATGAATGCAATAGTAGGTGTGGGACACAAAAAGCTAATAAATTGAGTACATCTTTCCTGAAAAAGCATTATGTAGTGTGCATTAAAAAGAAAAAAAAAACACCTTTCAAAGAGTTTGGAGATTTCATTCAGTAATCCTCAAGAAATAACCATATATGAAAATTAAAATGTAACCACAAAAGTTAATCATGAGGAAAATAGTACATGTGAAAACCACTACTTTCCTTCAGGGTAGTTACAATGAGTGTTTGAAACATAGTTATATCATTTAGTTTTGTTTGAGTTAAATTTTAGGTTTTTTGTCTTCCCATCTTTGTCAATTTTATCTTACACTTGAAAACATGAGACATATTACCTAGTTTCCTAAGTTAAAACTATACAAAAATATATAATCAAAGAGTTATCTTTCCTCCAACCTCAATCTTTCTACCCCATTCATATCCACCCTTTATAATTCATCAGTCTCATTAACTTGTGGTTTATCTTTAGTGTTTTTTTTTTTAGCAAAAATAAGTTCAGCACACATTTCACTTCCAATATTTTCTTACATAAATAACATACTTTTTTAATTTGCAGTTTTTCTTAGTAATTTTATTTCATAACAGGTGGATGAGCCAGTTTATTCAGTCAGTCTCTTTGTATGAGTATTAAAATAATTTCAAATATTTTATTATGAGGGAAAGTGAAGCAATAAATAATCTTGTGTGCATGGAGATTTATACTTTTGGTGGTGTGTCTTCGGAGACATGGAAATGAAGCCAATGTTTCTTTCATTCTCTTATGTCTTTCCAAATTTTCCTTTATAATGGTCATGCCAATTTGTACACCTAGCATATGACTTATACTAGTGTGTATTTCCCCAAAGCCACATTACTGAAAACATGTGAGATGTTAATATTAGTGTTTTCTAGACTTTTTATTACTGAAGTGGAAGATGAGAGATTCCAGATGAGCTCATTTCACTGAATTAATCAGAAGTTTTTATACTGAAGAGAGTGCTGGGGACTTTTCACAACTTTGGCTTTCCTATAGAAATATCTATATGCCCTCCTCAGTAGATCTTAAACACACCAAATGAAGAAAAGCAGAAACTTTTTGAATTTTACTCAGTGTTTATAGTTAGGTCTCAAAACATACTTACTTAACTACTTCATTGTAAAGAGATAGCCAATAAATGCAATATTAAAGCAAAGTGAAAGGAAAATGCGTATAAAGTCATATTTTACCCCATTCAGGACTGTATTTACACTTAATCTGATTGCACCACAGCTTTCTTTGTTGTTTTATCTGGAAAAGCAAATTGAAATTGAAACCTAAATAAGAGGTCACTTCGTGAAGAACACTGCAAAACCCCATGAGAAATTACCAGGCCACCTGATGAGAGATTTGGGTTGGAAAATGAATCCTTGATGAGTCTGATATACAGTATGTCTCTTTTTCTGTGCTCTCCATTTCCTGCTGCCATTTTTTACATCAAGCCCTAACACAGGAGAGTTTCTTGGGGAATTTAAACTGACAGTTTTGTTCTGATTAGAAGCCTTAGGACAAGGCATCTCTGAAATGAGATCAATGTCAGTGCTTTTGCCTGTGGCAGCCATGAGAGGAGAAAAAAATAAAATCAACAAATATTTCACAACACTCTTTATTAGAAGAAAATATGCCTCAGAAGCATGGAAGAGGAAAAGGAAAGGGTTTCACATTATCTCCTTAAAAGACTTTCAGCAATGCCAATGAGAACAAAGTTTCTTCCCTCTAAAGAGTACGAATAAAGGCCTAGATGCACACATAAAATGTGTCACAACTAAACATTTCAGATATTCTTAAGAATCTAGGATATAGTCAGCTGTCTTCTTTTTTAAGACTCATGATTTAGGCTTAAAATAAAATTGAGATGAAGGTTCAGAGATTTCCCATATATCCCCTACTCCAACACATGCAGAGCTTCCCCTGATATGTTATTAACATTCCACACCAGAGGGGTGCATTTATTACAATTATTCTATCAACACTGATGTATCATGATCATCCAAAGTCCAGACTTTACATTAGGGTTCACTGTTAGTGTTGAACATTCTATGGGTTAGATCAAATGTATAATAACATATATACATCAATATAATCTCATATAGAGTATACTTCCTTCCCTAAAAATATCCTGTGTAAGGTCCATCTAGTCAAAGCTGTGGCTTTTCCAATAGTCATGTATGGATGTGAGAGTTGCACCATAAAGAAGCTGAGCACATAAGAATTGATGCTTTTCGAACTGTGGTGTTGAAGACTTTTGAAAGTCCCTTGGACTGCAAGGAGATCCAACCGGTTCATCCTAAAGGAAATCAATCCTGAATATTCATTGAAAGGACTGATCCTGAAGCTGAAACTCCAATACTTTGGCTACCTGATGCAAAGAACTGACTCATTAGGAAAGACCCTGATGCTGGGAAAGAGTGAAGGCAGGAGAAGGGGATGACAGAGAACGAGGTGGTTGGATGACATCCTCAACTCAATGGACATGAGTTTGAGTAAGATCTGGAAGTCGGCAATGGACAGAAAGACCTGGTGTGCTGTAGTTCATGGGGGTCACAAAGAGTCGGGCATGACTGAACTGAAAAATATCCTAGACTGTGCTTATTTATCATCCCCCTTCTCGCTGTCAATCATTGACCTTTTTACTGTATCCATTGTGTTCCTAAACTTGTTCCAATATCAAATTATTGATTTTTGTAGCTTTAAAGTAAGTCTTGAGTTGGACATGACTCAGCAACTAAACAACTACTGAGAATTAATTCTTAAAGTTAAATGTTGTCAGTCTTCCAATTTCTTCTCTTTAGTATTTTGAAGGCTATTCTGGACCTTTTGAACTGCCCCATAAACTTTAGAATCAGCTTATTGATATCCTTAAAATGCCTTGCTGGGATTATGATTAAGATTGCATTGAATCTGTAAATTAAGTTGTGAAGAAGTGGCATCTTGATAATATAGAGTCATCTTTTCCATGAACATAATATCTCTCTCCATTTATTTAGTTCTGTGATTTCATTTATTACAATTTTGTGTTTGTTTCATATACATTTTATATGTATTTTGTTATATTCACCTACATATTTCATTTTTCAGGGTAAGGGGTATTAATAAATATGATACATTACTTTTAATTTCAAGTTCTTGTTGGTTATTGCTGTTACATGGGAAAGAAATTGCCATTTGTATATTAACCATGTATACTGTGATCTTCCTAACATAATTCATCTCAGGACTTTTTGCTTTCTTCTTTTAGATTTTCTACATAGATGATTGCATTATCTGCCCCCCAAAAAATAAATAAATAAAAGGAATAAAGCAATTTTATGTTGTCCTTCCCAGCCTGTATATCTTTTGTTTTCTTGCCTTGTATTTGTAAGGACTTTTAGTATGATGTTAAAAAGGAGTGGTAAGAGGAGACATCCTCACTTTCTACTTTATCAGAGTTTGAAAGTTTCAAGTTTCTCACCAATAATTATGTTATTGTTGTTGTTGTTGCTTAGTCACAAAGACGTGTTTGACTCTTTTGAGACCCCATGGACTGCAGTCTGCTAGATTTCTGTCTTGCCTGGGATTTCCCAGGCAAGAATAATGGAGTGAATTGCCATTTCCTTCTCCAGGGATCTTCTCAACTCAGGGGTTGAATTTATGCCTCCTTCTGGGCAGGTGTATTCTTTATTATTGAGGCAGCTGGGAAGCCCAAGTATGGTATTAGCTGAAGCTTTTTGGAGACAGTCTTCATCCAGTTGAGAAAATTCTCTATTCATAGTTTGCTGAGATTTTTTTCTCATGAGCAGCTGTTGGATTTTTTCAAATGCTTTTGTGTGTGTGTATGTGTGTGTGTGTGTGTGTGTTAACTGATATAATACTGAGGTTTTCCATTTCAGTCTGTTGATGTGATGAATTACCTTAATTAATTTTCAAATGTTGAATGAGAGTTGCATACCTGGCATGAATTCCACTTAACCATGGTATACAATTCATTATTATCATTTTTTGATGGTTTACTAATATTTTGTTGAGATTTCTGCATCTATGTTCATAAGAGATATTGACTTGTATTAGTTTTATTTATTTTTTCCCCCTTTGACTATCTTTGTCTGGTTTTGTTGTTAAAATATTGCTGGTCTTAGAATGAGTTGGGCTTCCCAGGTGGTGCTAATGGTAAAGAACCTGTTTGCCAATATAGGAGATGTAAAAGATGCCCATTCAATCCCTGTATGAGGAAAATCTCCTGGAAGAGTGCATGGCAACCCATTCCAGTATTCTTTTTCTTTTTTTTTTAAAGGAGAAATACCTCCTTTATTTTTATTTATTTATTTTTTGTTTTCCTTAGGCAATGCCTTCAACAATGTCTTTCTTTCTTTTTTTTTTTTATTGTTTTTGCCATACATTGTCATAATATCACCATGGGTTTACATATACTTCCCCTCTGGGAC
>ML660197.1:51309940-51330430 GCA_007570785.1 Antilocapra americana | reverse complement strand
GGGTCATATGGCAGGTCTATTTGCAGCTTTTTAAGGAACCTCCACACTGTTTTCCATAGTGGCTGTACTAGTTTGCATTCCCACCAACAGTGTAAGAGGGTTCCCTTTTCTCCACATCCTCTCCAGCATTTATTGCTTGTAGACTTTTGGATGGCAGCCATTCTGACTGGTGTAAAGTGGTACCTCATTGTGGTTTTGATTTGCATTTCTCTGATAATGAGTGATGTTGAGCATCTTTTCATGTGTTTGTTAGCCATTTTTATATCTTCTTTGGAGAAGTGTCTGTTAAGTTCTTTGGCCCACTTTTTAATTGGGTTGTTTATTTTTCTAGAATGGAGCTGCAGGAGTTGTTTGTATATTTTTGAGATTAATTGTTTGTCCGTTGCTTCATTGGCTATTATTTTCTCCCATTCTGAAGCCTGTCTTTTCACCTTGCTTATAGTTTCCTTTGTTGTGCAAAAGCTTTTAATTTTAATTAGGTCCCATTTGTTTATTCGTGTTTTTATTTCCAATATTCTGGGAGGTGGGTCATGGAGTATCCCGCTTTGGATTATAGCAGAGAGTGTTTTGCCTATGTTATCCTCTAGAAGTTTTATAGTTTCTGGTCTTATGCTTAGATCTTTGATCCATTTTGAGTTTATCTTTGTGTATGGTGTTAGAAAGTGATCTAGTTTCATTCTTTTACAAGTGGCTGTCCAGTTTTCCCAGCACCACTTGTTAAAGAGGTTGTCTTTTCTCCATTGTATATTCTTGCCTCCTTTGTCAAAGATAAGGTGTCCATAGATGCGTGGATTTATCTCTGGGCTTTCTATTCTGTTCCATTGATCTATGTTTCTGTCTTTGTGCCAGTACCATACTGTCTTAATGACTGTGGATTTGTAGTATAGCCTAAAGTCCGGGAGGTTGATTCCGCCCGTTCCATTCTTCTTTCTCAAGATTGCTTTGGCTATACGAGGTTTTTTGTATTTCCATACAAATTGTGAAATTATTTGTTCTAATTCTTTGAAGAAGACCTCTGGTAGCTTGATAGGAATTGCACTGAATCTATAGATTGCTTTAGGTAGTATACTCATTTTCACTATATTGATTCTTCCAATCCACGAACACGGCACATTTCTCCATCTGTTTGTGTCCTCCTTGATTTCTTTCATCAGTGTTCTATAGTTTTCTATATACAAGTCTTTTGATTCTTTAGGTAGAAATACTCCTAAGTATTTTATACTTTTTGTTTCGATGGTGAATGGAATTGTTTCCTTAATTTCTCTTTCTGATTTCTCAGTTAGTGTATAGGAATGCCAGGGATTTCTGTGTGTTGATTTTATATCCTGAAACTTTGCTATATTCACTGATTAGCTCTAGTAATTTTCTCGTAGAGTCTTTAGGGTTTTCAATATAGAGGATCATGTCATCAGCAAACAGAGAGAGTTTTACTTCTTCTTTTCCAATCTGTATTCCTTTGATTTCTTTATCTGCTCTGATTGCTGTGGCCAAAACTTCCAAAACTATGTTGAATAGTAGTGGTGAGAGTGGGCACCCTTGTCTTGTCCCTGATTTCAGGGGGAATGCTTCCAGTTTTTCACCATTGAGGATAATGTTTGCTGTGGGTTTGTCATATATAGCTTTTATTATGTTGAGGTATGTTCTTTCTATTCCTACTTTTTGGAGGGTTTTTATCATAAATGGATGCTGAATTTTGTCAAAGGCTTTCTCTGCATCTATTGAGATAATCATGTGATTTTTATTTTTCAATTTGTTAATGTGGTGTATTACATTGATCGATTTGCGAATATTGAAGAATCCTTGCATCCCTGGGATGAAGCCTACTTGATCATGATGTATGATCTTTTTCATGTGTTGTTGGATTCTATTTGCTAGAATTTTGTTGAGGATTTTTGCATCTAAGTTCATCAGTGATATTGGCCTGTAGTTTTCTTTTTTTGTGGCATCTTTGCTGGGTTTTGGAATTAGGGTGATGGAGGCCTCATAGAATGAGTTTGGAAGTTTACCTTCCTCTGCAATTTTCTGGAAGAGTTTGAGTAGAATAGGTGTTAGCTCTTCTCTAAATTTTTGGTAGAATTCAGCTGTGAAGCCATCTGGTCCTGGGCTTTTGTTTTTTGGAAGATTTCTGATTACGGTTTAAATTTCCGTGCTTGAGATGGGTCTATTAATATTATCTATCTCTTCCTGGTTTAGTCTTGGAAAGTTATACTTTTCTAGGAATTTGTCCATTTCATCCAAATTGTCCAGTTTATTTGCATGTAGTTGCTGATAATAGTCTCTTATGACCCTTTGTATTTCTGTGTTTTCTGTTGTGATCTCTCCGTTTTCATTTCTGATTCTGTTGATTTGGTTCTTTTCCCTTTGTTTCTTGATGAGTCTGGCCAATGGTTTGTCAATTTTATTTATCTTCTCAAAAAACCAGCTTTTGGCTTGGTTGATTTTTGCTATGGTCACTTTTGTTTCCTTTGCATTTATTTCTGCCCTGATCTTTAAGATTTCTTTCCTTCTACTAGACTTGGGCTTCTGCATCTCTTCCCTTTCTAGTTGCTTTAGGTGTAAAGTAAGGTCATTTATTTGATTTTTTTCTTGTTTCCTGAGGTGAGCTTGTATTGCTATGAACTTTCCCCATAGCATTGCTTTCACAGTGTCCCATAGGTTTTGGGCTGTTGTGTTTTCATTTTCATTCGTTTCCATGCATAACTGAATTTCATTTTTAATTTCTTCTGCGATTTGTTGGTTATTCAGCAGTGTGTTGTTGAGCCTCCATATGTTGGAGGTTTTGAGAGGTTTTCTCCTGTAGTTGAAATCTAATCTCACTGCATTGTGGTCAGAAAAGATGCTTGGGATGATTTCAATATTTTTGAATTTATCAAGGTTAGATTTATGGCCCAGGATGTGATCTATCCTGGAGAAGGTCCCGTGTGCACTTGAGAAAAAGGTGAAATTCCTTGTTTTGGGGTGGAATGACCTATAGATATCAATTAGGTCTAGTTGGTCTATTGTTTCATTTAAAGTTTGAATTTCCTTGTTACTTTTCTGTCTAGTTGATCTGTCCATTGGTGTGAGTGGTGTATTAAAGTCTCCCACTATTATTGTGTTGTTGTTGATTTCCCCTTTCATATTTGTTAGCATTATATATTAGCCTTACATATTGTGGAGCTCCTATGTTAGGTGCATAAATATTTATAATTGTTATTTCTTCTTCCTCGATTGATCCTTTGATCATTATGTAATGTCCATCTTTATCTCTTTTCACTGCCTTTATTTTAAAGTCTATTTTATCAGATATGAGTATTGCCACTCCTGCTTTCTTTTGGTCTTTATTTGCATGGAATATCTTTTTCCAGCCTCTAACTTTCAGTCTATATGTGTCCCTAGGTTTGAGGTGGGTCTCTTGTAGACAACATATATAGGGGTCTTGTTTCTGTATCCAATTGGCCAATCTTTGTCTTTTGGTTGGGACATTCAGCCCGTTTACATTTAAGGTAATTATTGATAAGTATGATCCTGCTGCCATTTATTTTATTGTTTTGGGTTCCAGATTATCCATCCCATCCGTGTTTCCTATCTAGGCAAGTTCCTTTAGCATTCGTTGGAGGGCTGGTTTGGTGTTCCTGAATTCTCTCAGTTTCTGCTTGTCTGAGAAAATTTTGAATTGTCCTTCAAATTTGAATGAGATCCTTGCTGGGTACAGTAGTCGGGGTTGTAGATTGTTTTCTTCCATGACTTTAAGTATGTTTTGCCATTTTCTTCTGGCCTGGAGCGTTTCTGTTGAGAGATCAGCTGTTATCCTTATGGGATTCCCCTTGTGAGTTATTTTTTGCTTCTCCCTTGCTGCTTTTAATATTTGGTCTTTGTATTTGATATTTGCCAATTTGATTAATATGTGTCTTGGGGTGTCCCCCTTGGGGTTCATTCTATTTGGGATTCTCTGTGTTTCTTGGACCTGAGTGGCTATTTGCTTCCCCAATTTAGGGAAGTTTTCTACAATTATCTCTTCAAGAATTTTCTGATGGTCTTTCTTTTTGTCTTCTTCTTCTGGGACTCCTATGATTCGAATATTGGTGCGTTTAATATTGTCCCAGAGGTCTCTAAGATTGTCTTCATTTCTTTTAATTCTTTTTTCATTTTTCCTTTCTGTTTCATTTATTTCTGCCATTCTGTCTTCTACCTCACTTATTCTGTCTTCTATCTCTGTTATTCTACTGTTGGTTCCCTCCAGGGTGTTTTTGATCTCATTTATTGCATTATTCATTGTATTTTGACTCTTTTTCACTTCTTCTAAGTCCTTGTTAAAGCTTACCTGCATCTTCTCAATCCTTGCCTGCAGGTTATTGAGCTGCAACTCCAACTTATTTTCCAGGTTTTGGATCATTTTCACTATCATTATTCGGAATTCTATGTCAGGTAGACTTCCTATCTCTTCGTCTTTTGTTTGGTCTAGGGGGTATTTATCCTGTTCCTTTACTTGCTGGGTATTTCTCTGCCTTTTCATCTTGTTTATCTTGCTGTGTTGTCCCTCTATTGTGGGGATTCCTCTCTATGGGAGGGGTTGGATGTGTGGTTTGTCAAAGTTTCCTGGATGGAAAGGCTTGTGTGGTTTTCTGGTGGGTGAGTCTAGGTTTCCTCACTGTTACTAGCAAGAGATAGGAATGGGGAGAAAGCAGTCAAGTCAATGATCTCACTCCCAGGTAGCAGTGGGTACTGGAGCTTGGATCTTAAAAGGTACAAAGTTGATACCAAGTACTAATGAGCGAAGCTTAAAAATCTAGAGTAAAGACTGGGTTCTCAAAAATACTTTAAAAAAAAACAAAAACAAAAACAAAAAAAAAAACGGAAAATAAAAATAAAGGAGAAAAAAGAAATAAGAAAAAAAATAGCAAGGTCATATGGGACTTAAAAATTCTAAAAAAAAAAAAAGAGGAAAAAAAAAGAAAAAAACAATATATATATATATAAATGTTTTAAAAATTTAAAAGATGTTCCTAGTACAGTTATAATGAGGGCTTTCTCTGGTGCTGGTTCATTCGGTGAAGGGAAGGGTCTGTAGATTTTCAGATGATTCCCTGGTCTGGCTTCTCCTTCTCACAGTCTATAGACTCCTTTCTATGCAGTTAGCGCCACCTGTAGGGCTTTAATTTGCTTCTCCTGTCTATTTCAAAGCTGTTTGCTCTGCTAGGTTAAGCGTCTTCCGTCTGCTGGTCTTTTAAATGTCTATTCAGCGCTTTGGAGTTTGCCCTGCTCCTGGTGAGAGGGCTTCCCCCCCCCCCCCTCTGCTCAGGCTCTCTGTCGTTGGCCCAGCACAGTTGGGGAGTGGGGCTTCTCCCCTCCCCCGGCCCAGCCGCTCGGTTTTCTCAGCGTGCAGCTAAGCAGGCCTTCTTGGTCGGGCTTGTCCTTCTCACAGTCCTACAGTCTCCTTTCTATGCAGTCTGATCTACCGGCAGGGATTTAATTTTGGAGTTTGCCCTGCTCCTGGTGAGAGGGCTTCCCCCGCCCCTTCTGCTCAGGCTCTCTGTCGTCCGCCCAGCAGTTGGGGAGTGGGGCTTCTCCTCTCCCCCCGGCCCGGCCGCTCTGTTTTCTCGGCGTGCAGCTGAGCACTCCTTCTAAGGTGTATACAGCACCAGTCTGTCCAGAATCCCCAGAAGTCTTGGTTAGCCTCCCCGGGGCTGGGTTATGCCCACTGCTCTCAGGCGGGGGCTGGGCCGGTACGCAGCCCGCAGCCGCCCAGCCTCTCTGTTGACTCCTCACCACCCTTTGTTTTGTGCACGGACCTGGGGGGGAGAGGGAGCTTTTCCTGGAAGGTTAGGTCCCTCAGGCTGCTCCGTTCCCTGAGCCCGCGGCCCGCCCCTCCCTGAGCAGGAGCAGTCTGCTTCGGCTGTGCTGCTGCTCTCGGCTGTGCTTGTAGCCAGAGATGAACCTTGCAGGGCTTAGCTATTAATCTGCTTCTGCTCTCAGCTATATTGCTCTCCAAGATCCACCGCAGATCTGCCAGAGAGAATGCTCCCTGGTATTCGGAAACCTTTCTCCTCTTTTTTTTTTTTCCTCTTTATTCCAGACTCCCCTTCCGGGACGGAACCCGTCCCCAGCTCTTTGTCTCTCCCTCTACTTTTTTTTTTCTTTTCTTTCTTTTGTCCTACCTCCTCACGTCGGCAATGGGTCACCTCTCCAGATGCCCAATGTCCTCTGCCAGCATTCAGTTCCTGTTTTTTGGAGTTTGCTCGGCCTTTAAAAGTTCTTTTGGTATATTTATTGGGGAGAGAGTGTTCTCCCCATCCTATTCCTCCGCCATCTTAGTTTTCCCCCATTCCAGTATTCTTGCCTGGAAAATCCCATGGACAGAGGAGCCTGGTGAGTTACAGTCCCTGGGGTTGCAAAGAGTGGGACATGACTGAAGCAGCTTAGCAGGAGAATGAGTTAGAAAGTATTTCCTTTGCTTCAGTCTTCTGGAAAAGATTGTAGATAATTGATATAATTTTATTCATACATATTTGGTGAAATCTGCCATTGTACTCATCTGAGCTTAATGTTCTGTTTTGAAAGGTTTTTAATTATTGATTCAATTTATTTAATAGACATAGGCCTATTCAGATTGTTTGTTTCATTTATGTGTGGATTTTGGAAGTTTTGTCTTTCAAGGAATTGGTCTATTTTATCTAGGTTATTAAATCTTGTCCACTTATTCCTTTATTATTCTTGTAATTATGATGGGGTATGAAGTGATATCTCTCTTTCGTTTCTGTTTCTAGCAATTTGTGTTATCATTTTTTCTTATTAAATCTAACTAGAAGCTTATTGATTCTATAGATATTTTCAAAGAACTTTTGCTTTTGTTTGCTGTCTCTTTGGCTTTATTTTTTTTAATTTTATTCACTTGTGCTTTAATTATTTTTATTATGTTTCTTTTTCTTAATTTAGAAGTTTTTCTAGTTTCCTAAGGTGGAAACTTAGGTTATTTGTTTTAGATATTTTCTCTCTTTCATAATATTTACATTCGATGCTATAAATTTGGTTAGATTTTTGAGATTGTATTTTATTCATTTTCTTTACAGTAGAGCCTACTTGCTTAAATTCTTGAAGAAGCTTGGTGTATCATCATATTTCTGCATGCATGCTCAAAAAAAATTTTAAAAAGGGCTTTTTACACCTGGTTAGCCAAGCTATAGGCAAATTGTTATAATATTTTCTCATCAAATGTAAAAATGACTGGTAGAACACAACATATTAAATTAAAAGATGACGCATGCCTATTTCCCATTCTTATTTCCTCATATCGTAACTCTGTGCAGACTTAAAAGTTCTCACCCACGGTGGGAAGTAAAGTGCTGGTTTTCTTTCTTGTATCTATTTCACATAAACTCATTAGCGTATTCTGGTAGTCTTCAGGTTCCTGGAAATTTATGAGTAAGAAAATGTAAATCAATACTAAATAATTTATTGATATGGGCAACTTTATGAGTGACATGGGGACATTTATTTAGGAAGCTTTCTCTTGTGAGGAAAAAATGTTAATACCATCACAAATACAGGTTAACGATACTAACACTGAATATTCAACACACCAGACTCAGATTCAACATCACCTTCTCCAGAAAGCCTTTATGACTTCTCTAAAGAATTGAGTACTTGATTCTCTTATCCCAGAAAATTATGTTTTCTTTGAATATAAATTTTTTAAATATAAGGCATTCTACATAATATTTAGAGACATATACACAGAAAATATATAATAGTGTACAAGTGAAAGAAAAACAGGAAAGAACACATTTGTATGAGAATATTACCTTTACTAGACAATTGTTAATAATTCACATAATATTGTAAACATTTATTAATATGAGATTAGAAGAGAAAAGGAGCTTATAATACTTCTCTCTGAACTGTCAAGACTGAACTCCAAGCCTCACCTATTGTATGTGTTCAAAAACATTTATCACATGAATGAGTAAGAGATTGACTGAATGCGTGAATACACGCATGACAACGATTTGAGTAAGGCTGAACCTGAGTGTAATATAACACACTTTAACCTGCTTTTCATTCATCCTGATGCCTGCCAATTCAGTAAGGTAATTTTATCCTTTTGATTGAGTATTTTGGTAATTGCTAAAACAAAGAAATGTGTACGTGTGTGTGTGAATGCATTTGGGATTCTAGATACTTTTTGTGCTGAATATAATGTTGGTGCTTTTTTACAACAGATTTGAGTAGAAAAAAATCTGAAAGTGTTTCCAAAACTCAGCCTCTGTCCACCAGTACCTATTAGAAACAAACAGATACAGTTTTGGATGCAGCAGAAAAGAAGAGGTTTATTTCTTTGCCAGGTACAGTGGGCTAATGCCCTCAAAACTGTGTGTCTCACCCTGGAGTGGGTATTGAGGAGTTTTACAGTATTCAAAGAGCAGAGCATGTTCAGCTCATGGACGTTTTCTGACTGGTTGTTGATGAGGTAGTTGGGAGTCAGCATTATCAACCTTCTGATTCCAACATGTCTCAAGTCCACATGCGTATGTGTAGCATACGTTTAACTTCTCCCACCTCATAGTTGTTTCAATATCTGCAAAACAGCTCAAAGGATTTGACTCAGAATATTATCTATAATTCTTGAGGAAGAGCTAAATGTCCTTGACTTATTTAATGGGTAAAGTTTTATTATTTTGTCTTTCTTAACTGTTTTCCTTTCTTTCTGCATTTCATCACTTCTCTAATTAAGTTTATTCTTTAACTAAAGTTTTTCTACAGACAAAAGGCAGGCAGAGAACATGGGTAGTAGCCTGTTCTGGAAAGTCCTCATAAAGTCCTTCTTGGTTATGATGACACTGAAGTTCAAAATAAGAAGCAGAAGTTATTGCCTCCAACAAGTCATAGATCAGTTTGGGCAATGAGTATAATCTTATGTCTTTCTGAGCTGAACATGAGGCACTGCTAGGGCAACAGGGTTAGAGGCTGTGAAGTAGATGGTCTTGAACTGATAATTTTATCTAGTATAATGAAAGAACTTTAAGAATGTTATTTTAACAGCTTCATTGGAATATAATGGAATACAATATATTTGTACACATATAAAGTATATAACTTTATATTTTTAATGTATGTATAATACCTGTGAAATTATCACCTTTGTTAAGTTAATAAACATATCCATGTAAATTCCCAGAGTTTTCCTATGTTCCTTAGTAATTCCTCACCCCAGCCTCTATCCATGGGGCCAATCATCTGCTTTCCAATATATAGATTAATGTACATAAGTGGAATCACACAGTATATGTTTTTCTTAATATGAGTTTTTTTCACTTTGTATATTTTTGAATACAAATTTTGTAGCTAGTGACACAAGCAACAATAATTAATGAGCTAGATAGTTTGTATATATAGTTATCTAATTAATTTCATCTAAAAAATTAAATTATTAAAAGGGTCATTAAAATGGTCCTTATGGAAATTGATTTTTTCTGACAAAGGCAATCATTCCATTTGCAGAGGCTAATTATTTTACTCACATAGTAATAGAAGAAACAATGTATTATTATTGTACAACTAAAAGGTGATTACAATAAAATGATGATTAGTAATTCATTAGTTTTTAAAGAAAGAAGACTTTCTCCTTATTTTTTGTAATTCTCAGTTTCAGAAGTGGAAAAGAAGCACTGTAGCTTTAAAATTCTGTATGGGAGCATCAATTCTAAAAATTTATGTTTGATGAGGCAGCTTCCTCAGTGGCTTTATACTTTGAAAGGTCTTACAAGTCTCTGCAAATCCACACACTGGCTTCACATCCAACTTAAACAATACTATTACAAGAAAGACATGAGATTTTCTTTTTTAATCTCTTAATTGAAAGGGAGACAATATATATCTCAAGGGCTGGTAGAGTTTTTAGAAAGCAATATTTTTGAGATATAGTCAATCTATAATATACAAGTTTCAGGTATGAAAATAGTGATTACCAAATTTTAAAGATTATACTAATTAATAGCATTATAAAATATTGGCTACATTCCTTGTGATGAATAATATAATCTTGCAGTTTATTTATTTTATATATACTAGTTTGTATCTATTAATCTTCTACTCCTATCTTACCATTCCATGTTTCCCTCTCTCCACTGATAGCAACTTCTTTGTTCTCTACATCTGTAAGTTTGTTTCTTTTTGTTAAATTCAGTAGTTTGCTTTATTTTTTAGATTCCACATATAAGTGATAACATTAAGTATCTGTCTTTCTCTGTTTGACTTATTTCGCTAACCATAATACCCTCTAGCTCCATCCATGTTCCTGCAAATGACAAAATGGTATTCTTTTCCATGTATGAGTGATACTTTGTGTGTGTATACAACATCTTTATCCATTCATCCATTTGTGAGCACTTAGATTGCTTCCATATCATGGTTATTGTAAGCAATAATGCTATGAACATTGGGACACATGTATCTTTTCAAATAAGTGTTTTTGTTCTTTTTGTTTTGTTCTTTTCAGATACATACTCAGGAGTGAAATTTCTGGATCACATGGTAGTACTATTTTTAGTATTTTAAGGAAACTCCACACTGTTTTTCACATTAGCTGCTCCAATTTACATCCCCACAGTGTATAAAGAAGAATTTTCTCTTATGCACATCCTCACCAACATCTGTTAATTGTGATCATTTGAATGAAAGGCATTTTGACTGGTGTGAGGACATATCTTGTAGTTTTGATTTACATTTCTCTGATAATTAACAATGTTGAGCATCTTTTCATGTGCCTGTATGTCTTCTGTAGGAAAAAAAAAATGTCTATTCAGGTCTTCTGCCTATTTCTTAATCAGGTTGTTTGTTTTTTCTTACATTGATTTATCTAAGTTGTTTATATATTTTAGATATCAACCACTTAGTAGCCATAACACTTGCAAATATTTCTCCCATTCAATAGATTGTCTTTTCATTGTATTAGTGGTGTTCTTTGCTGAGAAAAACCTATATAGTGATATTTTAACTAAAGGAATACATGCACGTTTCACATGCTGCTAAGAGGAATCAGCCAGGGTTGGATTATATAATTCTATTTCAATGAAAGGAATCATTTTGACAAATTACATTTTATAATTATTTTACTTTCTTCATTGTGATCAAAAAACAGTCTCATCTATAACTGTAAGTTTGAAAGATAAACCACACACACACACATATACACAAAGGTTTCTGATTAGTACAGTGTCAGTGAATGATATCTGTTTCCTATAAGTCTATCACCAAGATACTGTATGAGGTGCTATGAGTGATGAAACAACATTTAAGGCAAAGTTCCTCCCTTCAAGAAGATAATTAGTACTGAGCTAGGAGTGAAATATGCATATAATGGACAACTTGGATTTCATAGTGATGGACAAGCATCTTGCAAAACCACATAGTATTTAAGCGACCCAAGTGATCAGAGGAGAGAGCCTTTGGAAGATGAGTGGTCCAGAGATGCTCAGCATGGAGAACTGTAGATCAGTTTTGAGGTGAGTAGGATTCAGGCAGGAAGAGTCTTTGGGTTGAGGGCAGGTGAAACTTTCTGGATGGAGGAATAGGGATCACTAAAATGAGCAAGACAAAATACAGTCTCAGAGGACAGCAACAACGTGGGAATGAGGATGCTGAACAAAAGAGTAGAACACATCAAAGTGGATGAGGTTTGGAGAACCCAGAAGGGTCTATTGCCTGGGGCTAAGGATAGATATGTTCATTGCATTCTTCAGATTATTCTGTAATTTTCTTAGACTCTCATCCTTTCCAAAAGCATTGTAAAAGTCCCATG
Organism: Antilocapra americana; assembly: GCA_007570785.1. Taxonomy (NCBI): domain Eukaryota; kingdom Metazoa; phylum Chordata; class Mammalia; order Artiodactyla; family Antilocapridae; genus Antilocapra; species Antilocapra americana. The sequence continues at coordinate 51,318,654 of ML660197.1, read as the reverse complement.
CTAGTATTCATAACAAGAGAAAAAATATTGATAGGAGTTACAAGGGTCAATTGCACCTGACCAGAACCCAGCCCACTGAGGTGTAGGGGGCTGGAATATCAACCTCTAGCTGTCATATAGACAGCCCAATCATTTGTTCTTCTGGACTGTGCTCTAGGGATAGGTAGGACAGTTACTGCTGTCTACGTACTTAAGTCTCACAATATAAAGACTACATCTAAGACCACACAGCTGATAAGCCTAGCAACAAGACTGTCATTCAAGGTTCTTTTCAGTAAATGAAGCAGCTATGAGATGCTAAACTTGTTTTGAAGATTGACAGAAGTTAAGTAGTAAATCTGGAATTCAATCACTATGAACTAATGTCGGTGACCTTTAGAAAATAGTGTTCTTCAGTGTCTTTAGAATTATGTCATCTGTACATAATACCTGCTCATACTTCTTTCTTATGAATCCGAAAATGTTAATACTGAATTTGTTACATATTTTAAAAATCAATGAACTCAGACTTTAACTTTTTATTTTATTGTTTTCTTTGCTACTGCCTTACAGAATGCTTGATTCTTCTGGTCAGTCCCTGTAAAATCACCAGGCATATCTAGTTCCACCATAGATATGCCATGATACGCACTTTTGTTGTGTCTCCATAATATAGGGCAGTGCCTGCTCTACTAGGAAAGCAGCCAGTAACGTTTGAAGATAAATAAGGATACATAAGTGAGTATTTGAACTCCATGATGAAAAAAAATATATATTCTTCCAAATTCTGCAATCCTAGAGTCCTGCAGAATTGTAAATACTCATGATAGTGTTCTAATCCTGATTTTTCCTCTTTCAGCAAAAATTAAGAAACTAACCAACTGCAATGAACAAAAGGCATCAAATGTGATTGTTATGCTGATTATTTCTTGGCAAATGGTGTGTTAGGGACTCATTAGTGGCACATTTTCTCAAAGAAACAAAAGAGTTTCACAGTCCCTTTCTTTTTCATTACCTGGTTATATTTCTTTCCTTTTGCTGATATCTTAGTGAATAAATTTAATACTGGATATCATTTTATCTCACTTCTGTGGAAATGAACTTAGGGGTAAGCAATTATGATTTATTTGAATTAAACAGGAGGTTATACATGTTAGTTTTATCTGTGATTGACAAATATGCCATTTTGTTATGAGAATTTCATTATTCTACCATGTTGTTTTGGCTTTTTTCTCTTCCTGTTTTATTTTTTAAGTTATGAAAGTATGATAATATTCCCAAGAGACTTGGAAAGTACAGAACAAAGTTGCACATAGTTCTACTATATATTACAATTTATTTTTAAGTAGATAAATTAAGATTTTTAGTTGGATTTCAATATCAAGCTCTCAAAAATGAATGCAGTAAATATACAGAAAAGCAGAAGCATACAGTAGACCTGAAAAGTGCCATAAATTTAACATTATTAAGAATTTTACAATATTCACACAACAGTAGTATACAAATTCTATTCACACTCCAATAGATTATGAACTAGAAGACATTGAAACATATCCAGGGGCATAAAACAAGGTGCAGAAATTTCATGGCCTAAAGATATTAAAATCATGCAGAGTCTGTTCTCTTGTCACTGTGGAATTATGTTAGAAATGAATATCAAAAGATATTTGAAAGTAACGTATGTATTATCAAGTGCAGTGTGACATTTACCAAGCAAGATCTTTGACTTAGCCATTGAAAGCCTCAATAAAGTTAGAAGACTGAAAAAACAGAGGGTGATTACAGAAAGTATTAATGAGAAATTAATATCAAAATGAGAAATTAATATCAAAGGTACTTTAAAAAACATACATTGTAAATTAAATGATGGATATATCTAAGAAGTCATAACAAGGAAGATTAGGAAATATTTGTTAACATAATAAAAATGAAAAGAGAGTTTATCAGAATTTGTTGCCTGTAGCTGAAACTGTTCAATGCAGCTAAATGTAATTTGGAATTTTGAATAAGGTAAGAAAATAAATAATGGGCACTAGCATAAAATTCTTTGAAATTTGAATCAAATCTAAACTTTAATAATATTGTATCACATGTTAATTTCCTGTTTTTTTTTTATACAACATAGTATTTCTTTACATTCTCAGAATTGGATTTGAAGTTTCAAACCTCATTCAAAAAATGTTTTAAATCACTAAGATAATAAACATTCTAGTCTTTGAGCCATAATATTAGATGCCAAAATACATGGAACTATATCAAAGTTTTGAGTGAATATAAATTTGAAATCTATCTAGCATTCTATTCAAACTAAATCAAACAAGCAGAATCCAAATGTCATCAAGTGGAATACAAATGTCATACACTTTTTTAGCTATACAAAAATTCATAAATGTTCTCAAATATGTATATTGTATTACACATACTATATATATATATATATATGTTATAGAAAAAGTATATAGAAAAAGTGAAACAATCTAGATAAAAGTAAAATATATTCATATAGTTCAGTTGTTTTTAAACATGGATGATCATAAGAAACACATCTGGAGCTTTGGAGAAAAATAACAATATCTGAATATTTGCATTTTTCAAAAAAATTACAAGGTAATTCTGATATGTCCTACCATGTTTTCTAGTGTTGAATTTACTATTCTTTTAATGTAAAAGTGTCTGTGATGAATACCAAATATCCTTCCCAATGAGTAAATAAAATATCCATTCCTTCTTCTATAAAGTTTTCAGAAAATATTGCTTATCAATAAAGTAGAGAAGTTATGTTTTAGATTCTTCAGTTTGAATGCTAAGCAAATGTAGTTTGATTTTAGAGAGAAATTTGATAGATGTGGTACATACATCTGTGAAAACTTGTGGTCAAAGACCATTTATCACTATTTCAACCAAAAACTCATTTTTTTTGTTGTTGTTGCAGTTTTGTTGTGCTTTGTTTTACATCCACAAATTCATGGATTGTATTGAGACAACAAAGCCTAAATGTAGCTTTTGTTGCATTTCATATTTGCTGTTAATGCAGGGGCTCCCTTTTGTCTTAGATTCACCCCATTAAGTACTACTGTTCTTGTGCTTTTGCTTCATTGGAGACAGTATTCACTCTATGTATATTTTTTCTCTTTTAATAGCCAAGACATGAACACTTAAGTGTCCATCAACGGATGAATGGATAAAGAAGATGTGTTATATACATACAATGGAATATTACTCATACACAAAAAAGAATGGAATAGTATAATTTGCAGCAACATGGATGGAGCTGGAGATTATCACACTAAGTGAAGTAAGCCAGACAAAGAAAGATAAATATTATATAATATCACTTCTATGTGAAATCTAAAAATAAAAATAAAAAATAGAAGGAAACTTATTTACAAAAACAGAAATAGACTCAAAGAAACAGGCTCACAGACACAGAAAACAAGCTAATGGTTACCAGAGAGGAAAGGGTGGGGAGAGAGATAAATTAAGAGTTTGGGATTTATATGCACACATTACCATGTATAAAATAGATAACTAACCAGGACCTCCAGTGTAACACAGGGAACTATACTCAATATCTTATAATAATCTATAATGGAAAAGAATCTAAACATATATATGCATATGTATATACACATATATATGAATCAATATACTGTACCCACAAAACTAACACAACATTGTAAATCAAGTACACTTCAATAAAAGTAACCACAATAAATTTAAAAAAATAATGAATCTTTAAAGCACACATATATACTATAAGTCACCAGATTTTTTTTCTGCTCCTCTGTATGAGATGCCAGCCTGAGCTCTGGAGCTGTGGAGGTGGAAGACCTGGAGTCTGCCTGGAGGCAGGGGATGTACAGGTAAACAGCTACTGAACAATGTGAGTCACCTGGGAGAGTTGGGTGGAGCTCAATCGAGAAGTCTGGGTTCAGAGAGCTGTGGAGAGAAAGACTTTCCTGATGAGTGGGGAAACTGGTTAGACAGGGTTGTGAGAAAAGGAGAGGTAACTGGAGGATTCTTATAAAAAGGACATGATGTCTTAGCTGAGTCTCAAATTATAATAAGCGTAGCCAAGAAGGCATGTCAAGTAGAGACCATATGGAGTTTGCCAGAACTTTGAAAGGTGCTTTGCTTAATAGGAAAACTAGTCTAGAGATGGTTAGATCACATGCACATCAGTGAAAAGCAGACGAGACAGGGGAGCTTGGTGAGGGATAGAATTCAACACAACCAACCTTTGAATTCTCTGTCTTCATAGTAATATGTTAGTTGTTCAGTCGTTCCCAACTCTCTGCGACCCCATGGACTTCACCTCACCAAACTCCTCTGTCCATGGGATTTTCCAGGCAAGGATGCTGGAGTACATTGCTATTTCCTTCTCCAGGAGATCTTCCTGACTCAGGAATAAAACCTGGGTCTCCTGCACCGCAGGCAGATTCTTTACCAACTGAACTATGGGGGAAACTCTCTTTATGGTAAGAGGCTATTCTTAGGCAAATACACATGGCATCTGCCAGTAGAGAAGCCTCTGAGGTTCTCCTGTGAGAAAAATATGAATGAAGAAGGGGTGAAATGGTAGGGAAGCAAACAGAATGGAAACTTGATCTCTTGGAGCAGAGAAATCAGAAAAGACTGTAGGAGAAAGAGAATACTTTTTAATCTGTACCCAGAAGCTTTCAGTATGTTCATACTGGGTCCAATTTTTCACTTATTTTCAAATTTTTTAATTGAAATAGTTAGTTTACAATGTTGTATTATTTTCAAGTGTACAGTCTAGTGATTCAGTTATATATATACACACATACACATATATATATATATTTCAGATTTCCTTGATAAGTTATTCAAAATATTGAGTATAGTTCCTTGTATACAGTAGTTCCTTTTGGTTATCAGTTTTATACATAGTAATGTGCATATATTAATCCTAAACTCCTTATTTATCCCCTCCTTTCTCTTTCCCCTTTGGTAACCATAAGCTTGTTTTCTCTACCTGTGAAGCTGCTTTTGTTTTATAAATAAGATCATTTGTGTAATTTTTTTTAGATTCCACATATAAGTGATATCATAAGATGTTCATCTTTTTCTGTCTGATGTACTTCATTTAGTATGATAAGGCCCATCCATGTTGCTGCAAATGACATTTTATGGCTGAGTAATATTCCATTGTACTAGAATATAAATATACTATAGCTTTTAAATCTATCATCTGTTGATGGAAATTTAGAGTGATTCCCTATTTTGGCTATCAGTTTTTTACTTCTAATTATACTGAGACGGATAAATGTCACAGGGGAGACTGGGACCACATGGCTAAGTACTCCAGAGTGATTTTCTCTGATAGCCTTGTCTTTCTTGGCCTTCTGACCTTCTGTGGATTCATTATGCTAACCCTGTGTCTAGAGAAAATTTTCTCCTGCTCACTTCTGAGCTCCTGAAGGTCAGGGTTCATCAGTTCAGCTGCTAGTACCCAGCCCTCACACAGAGAAGGTGTTCAGAAAATGCACAAAAAAAGGACATCAGGGATTTGGGAACTGATTTAGAAAGCAATCTTACCTACACAGGTTTTTACTGACAGTGTAATAGACATAACTGGAATGGTTAAAAGGCAACAGTGAGGCAAAAAGCATGGATGAGATGTAACAAAGAGAGAAACAAACAATTTTAAAAACTGAAGCAAGGCAGAATGGATAACAATTTGACACCTGGAATAATATATGCGGAAAATGGGAAAGAGGAAATATTTCTATGAGATATGAAATGAGCAGAATATATTGTAGAATTAAGAGAGACAAAGACAGGCAGGTGAGGTTTCTTGCAGGGGTGGAGGGGAGATCCACGGGCAGAGCCAAGAATCTACCCCCTCAACCCCTGCAAAGACTACAACAGAAAGGCCAACTTCTAAACCCCACATTTCCCGGGGATTTGAGTTATCTGGACCTCCGTGGTCAACCTCTGGTGGGGGTTGTGGGGGAACATTAGAGTGATCCTGTCAGCTGAATGAAGCATTTTGCTAACTCGAGCCACTGCCCTGCACTTCTTTGTCCTGCCTGGAGTGGTCGAGGTCACGGTTGTTAAACCCTATTCTTCTTATGTTGGCAATAGTTAACTGAGAGGCAGAGTTCTTTCTCTGGTTTCTTTATCTACTGTAGGTATGAACAGAGCTTTATAAGATGATGTCATAAATCCTGTAATCAAATTTAAAACTATTTGTTCTTCACAAGCATTAAATATGCTGACAAAATATGAGCAGAAGCTCTAAAGGAAAACCGTATCATAAACTCCATACTTTTAAAAGTGGTTAATTTTCAAGAAGTTATATATCAAGCTGTTTAAAACATTGCTTTTATGGCCTAACTTTTTTTTGTTTCCTGATTTTTGTGCAAAATATGACAGACTGGATCATCAAACTCTCAAAAAGCACCATCAAGTAAAACATAAAAAAGGAGTTTATCAGATTTAGAACTGAAAAATTATATATTTATATAAATATATTCACAGTCTGAAAAGAATCTATCTTGAGTATATCAGGATTACCATTCTGTGTTTTCTGACAGTCCCTTCCTTCTGCTAGTTAAATCATTTATTTTCTTTGACATCACTGATAGGACTACTAGAACTATAAACTATAACTGAAGAGAAACTTAGTATTTATTTTGATCAACCACTAAAATAGGATAATAAAAATGTACACACTTCAACAACAAGTCTGATTATCTTACCTCACAGTTGAGGGGTAGAGAATATCCAAACACTCTCCAAATACTACTGCAAAGAAATGATCAGATCTGTGCAACATCACCTCTGTGCAAATAGATGAAGTAAACACGATTGCTGGGTTTCTGCTAATGCGCCGTTGAGAATTTCTACTTCAAAGTGGAAAAGATAAGTGAAACCAGCATAGCATGGAAAAGATAAATAGAAAGCTTATTGTTGGAGACCGATTTTGATTCCTGGATTGGGAAGATCCCTTGGAGGAGGGAATGGCAACCCACTCCAGTATTCTTACCTGGAGAATCCCACAGAGCCTGGCAATCTACACTCCATAGGGTTACAAAGAGTCAGACATGCTGAAGTGACTAATCATGCAAGCATTGTTAAAAGGCAGTAAATCAATCATCAGGAGACATTAAAATGTTTATACTTAGCTATCCCATGGAAAATACTACATTTCAAATTTATTATAACTTGATGGCAATGAGGCAGACCGTCAGTGATGATCAGAGCACCAGTGCCTAGAAAGTACTGGACACTCTGTAAATTGAATACCTTCTCCCCTCCACTTTCACTGAAGGAAGGGAAAAACTGACTAAACAGTAATACACCAAAATTAGCTAGGTATCTATTGTTTTTAGATAAAACACTGAGTAGCGATATTTAGTTTTAGAACCTATGTGAATATTTTGTGTTCTACTAAATATAAAAAACATTAAACACATTGCAAAACTGCTTACCAACTGACAAATATTTGATGGCCCTGTGTGTCAAGCATTATAACAAAATCTGTAGATTATTCATTCAAGAACAAGTAAGGCAGAGATCCTTTCCTTGAAGTAAGAAAAGATGATGGAATATTACTCATATGCTACCCATACCTCTAAAGCAGTGGTTTATGTTTTAATGTTCATAAAAATCCTACTGAGGTGTCTGGAAACATGAAGATTTTTCACTACCAACATCCTCTAGGCAATCTGATTCAGCATATCCAAGGTTAGTCCCATCATTCTACATTTACAACGGATGCCCTAAATGAAGGTAAAATAAAAGTTTATAACTTGGGAAACAGTTATCAAACCTATTTACATATTAAAATTCCTTTATGATATTCCTAAAAATCCCGATGCTTATTATTCATACCCAACATTCTAATTGACTTGCTTTCGGTGTGGTATTTTTGAAAGATCTGCAAGTTATGCTAAGGCACACTCAGGACTGAGGAACATTGCCTTAGAGAACCAGAACAATGAGGTCAAAAACCCTGGCAGATATTTTACATTGTGTGGGTCATAGCTTTTCCGATGTGACCCCACTTCTTAGATGCTTACTAGCTAACTATCATATAGTCACTGTTGAAATCATAGGTAGTAGAATAGCTTCATTTTATTTTACTTTTGCTTTTAATATTTCAGACACTCTTGTGCTTTACATATGGATAACTGTGTTTAATCTTCCTAATCATAGTCTCTCAGAGGGACACAGAAATCTGCATTCTAGATAATTATTATACATATTAACGTTGAGACCCATTACCCCATTATGATTTCTTTAAAATTTAGATCTGAGGATAGATTACTTTTCTTGAAGCAATCAGAAACTCCTCCTTACCCTTAGAAAGAATGAAAGTGACATTGCTCAGTCATGTCCGACTCTTTGAGACCCCATGGACTGTAGCTCACCAAGATTCTCAGTTTATGGGATTTTCCAGGCAAGAGTACTGGAGTGGGTTGCCATTTCCTTCTCCAGGGGATCTTTCTGACCCAGGGATCAAACCTGGGTCTCCTGAGGCAGAGACTTTACCCTCAGGCAGGCAGAGACTTTACCCTCTGAGCCACCAGGAAAGCCCCCTCCTTACCCTTAGGTAGATTGATTTGTCCTGTCCTCAGATATTATGGTTGTGAAGATTGAGAGAACAGTTGTATGTAAAGCCACTTGAGGGTCTAGAATCCAGTAAATATAAAATCTGATCTCCAGATACACACACACACACACACACACACACACACACACACAGA